>ONZH01003120.1:0-16114 GCA_900303285.1 Rhinella marina
CCTCAGATCAAGATCTCAAGGAGGTGCTTACCACCTTTCCGACAGTGACATATAGAAGAGGTCCTAATTTGCGAGATGAACTTGTATGTAGTCATCTGTCATCACAACCTAAACAAGGGAAACAGACCTGGTTGAGATCTTCCATAGTGGGCTCATACCCATGTGGCAACTGTTCATTTTGTAGCTTTTTACCCAGAATAAAGAAATTTAAAAACCCTGTGGACGGACGGGAATATGATATCAGAGACTTCTTTAATTGTAGAAGTAAAGGCATAGTGTACATAGCCTCCTGTCCTTGTCCTAAATTGTATGTAGGTAAGACAGTGCAAGAGCTAAGGAGAAGGATATCAGGTCATATCAGCTCCATAAATACGGAAAAAGATACAACTCTGTATAGACATATTACCTACACACATCAGGGGGACATTAATGTCCTAAAATTTTGGGGAATAGCAAAAATGAAACTGGGCCCAAGAGGCGGAAATTTGGATAAAAAGCTTCTGCAGGAAGAAGCAAGATGGATACAGAGATTAAAATCAATGAGCCCCAAAGGTCATAATGAAGGCTTTTCGTATTCGGCCTTCATTTAGTTCCATTCCAGAGTAAAATAAGTATTATAGATTTGTGTCTAGAAGATTTTTGACATAATGGAGGAATTATTTAAAAAAAAGGTGTCCCATAATCCCATTTGGATGTGTCTTTAACTTTAATAATAATACCACTGAAGGGAGTAAAATAATAATTTGGTGTTCCCTATGTCGTATCCAAGATATTTTTATGTACAGTACAGTATAGGAGTATAAAACAAACAACAAATAAAATAAAAATAAAAAATAAAAAATAATAGTTTAACTCTGTGGAAATTCCCCCTTGATGTGTGTATAAGGTACTTACCTTAATAAGAACAAATATTTTATAAGTTCTTTTGAAGAATAGTAAGATATAGTCAATATATATTACTTGATGTAATGGCAAATGGAAAATATTGATAAATATAGGATGAAAACCTTTACACTCAAGTAAAAGTAATCCCTTAATGGGTGAGAATAACATCATAAAGGGTTAATCTATCCAGGAATGACAGGTAAAATACCAAGCACCTTCTAATGGTGGGATGACTTGTCAATCACGCCCCTCAGGAAGTGAGAGGCTTTTGATTGACGGACACAAGCATAAATGGGATTGAGGGTGACCCCGCGCGTCATATAACGTTTCTCCTGACGAAGCCGCAACAGCGGTGAAACATGTTGAGATATGTTTAGGACGTTTAGTTTTAGGCAGTCAATTCATTCAGCAATATGGACAAGGGATACACAGAACTTATATTGTAGCCGAGTCTAACTGATAGCGGGGAAGCGCTAGTGAAGTAGATCTAAAAGGATCGTACCCGACGGCAGATTGAAGCGCAGCGAGGATTCGCGCGCCTATCCGTCCGGTCTGAGTTGCTGATTAGGAGAGCCGCATGTGAGCAGTCAGCCCGTGTGACTGACGGCCATACACGGGGACTACAGGGATAGCGCAGCGAGGATCGCGCGCTTACCCATCCGGTCTTAGCTGCTGATTAGGAGAGCCGCATGTAAGCAGTCAGCCCGTGTGACTGACAGCCATACACGGGGACTACAGGGACACTGCCGGTGACCAGTGGCAGTGTTCACCGGGGTGTGTTCCAACAGCGGCTCTCAGAGTTCAGCACATATCGTAACCCTGCAGTATAGACCAGGCTATTTGATTAGGGAGTATAGCGGAGCATGATTATTACAATATATGGAACGCTAAATAGAGCAAACAAGTGTAACATTGTGATCAATGTAATAAAGTATCACTTCTTATTAGGAGTGGCTCTGACTAACTCCTGATCAATATTACAAATCTGTAAAAAATAACATCAACATAGAGTGACTGGCAATTGGCTGATAGTTTTAACATTTTTTCTTTCCTCAATTTTTATGATTTAATAAATAATAAAAGTTAGGTTTTATTCATAATATGCTGGGGTCCCTAAAAGGGTTTTTTTGTTAATCCTGAGGATTAAATGGTATATAGATATAAATTGCAAAAAAAACGCAATTCCACAACAGTTTTACGAGTTTTTTATTTATGGCGTTCTACGTTCACTAAAACTGACCAGTTACTTTCATTCTACTGGTCAGTACGAATCTGGCGGTACCAAATATGTATAGTTTTTCTTGTGTTTTGATAGTAATAAAATAATTATAAAGTTGGAATTTTATTTTTTTTTTGTCATCATATCTTGACCCCTATAACTTTTTGGTATTTATGTGTACGGAGCTGTATGGGGGGCTCATTTTTTGCAGGGCGATCTGAACTTTTTATTGATATCCTTATGGGGTGTGTATGACTTTTTGATAGCTTTTTATTTCATTTTTTTAGAAAAAAAAGCTTCAAAAAAGCGAATCAGCCATTTTGACACTTTTTTCCATCACGAAATTCACCGTATTTGAATTTTTTAAAATATTTTAAAAGTGCGGGTGTTTCCGGTCGCGGTGATACCAATGATGTCTATATTTATTGTTATTTATGTATTTATTTTTTAATTATACAGAAAGGGGGGGATTTAAACTTTTATATTTTTTTATTTTTTTGTGATTACTTTAAGGCTCACATATGAGCAAATAGATACTGTTTTTTATTTTTTATTTTTGAGTAATCAGGGAATTTAAATCCTGCATTTAATATCCCTTTTGCTAATTTCTTAGCCTGGCCTGTCATCTAGTGGCCAAACTAAGAATTGCATATTAAAAGCTTTAAACCTCACCAGCGAGGTTTACAGCATTCAAACCCACCGCAGGTGCCCTGATTGGCCACAGGGGGCGTGCGTGGGACACCCGGAAGTGAGCGCTTCTGGGTTTAGCGCTATTAGATGCCGTAATCACGTGAGAGGGCTTTGTGGGTGAGGAGGTTGAACTTCATTCTGTGGTGGATGGACAATCTATGAGGTGACTTGCATAGGCTAGAGGTATCAGTGTGGTGGTTGGATAGATAGATAAGCCTGGGTGCAGCATCTATGGCAGACTAAAGGAGGGAGAGTTTAGTGAAAGGAAGATCAATTAGTAATGAGTTACAGCAGTCAAAATGAGAATGAATGAATGCAACAAGAGTATTGGCCATTTCCATCTTGAGAAAAGGGCAGATACTGGATATGTTTTTGAGGTGCAGACAAGAGTGTGCAAGTGATTGAATATGTGGAACAAAGGAAAGATCTGAGTTAAACATAACCAAAAGACAGCTGGTGTGCTCATGCCCAGGAATTATGATAGTACCACACACTGAAATTGAAATATCAAGTTTATGACAATCACTGTTTTTTTGCAGTGGAGCAGGGGTTATTTCAGGGGATGAGGTGTAAAGTTGGGTGTCATCAGCATAGAGATGATACTGAAAACCAGATCTACTCATAGTCTGTACGATCTGGGCTGTGTAGAGAGAGAAGAGTGGAGAACCTAGGTTTGAACCCTGCATTACCCCAACATCAAGAGGATGAGGAGAAGAAGTTGAGCCAGTGAATGATACACTAATTGAACACCTAGAGAGATAGGAAGAAAAGTGAGAGTGGTGCGGACAGCACATGTACCCATTGATTTAAATGTGTCCGATCACATACTGACCGTAGCTCAGTAAAAAAATCACGAGGACATGAGCTACTTTGATCCGTGATGCAGACCAAGCACGCCCATTGATGTCTATGGGTCTGTACAAATCATGGACACAACACAAATGGTATCCATGTTGTGTCCGTGCTGTATCTGTTTTTTCATGGAAGACTAATAGGAGACTCTTTGGAAATTAATTTTCAGCTGAGCAACTTCCGTTAATTATGGATGACGAATGGTAAAAACGGACACATGGGCCAACCATGGATCCTTCACAGACATTTCACGGATGAAACACGTACGCTTTTTTCATGGACGGGACACTGACACTGAAATGTGAACAAGGCCTAAGGGCCCATACACATGAACATATTTTCTTTCCATGTCCATTCCATTTTTTTTTGGACCGTATACGGAACCATTCATGTCAATGGATCCACAAAAAAATGGAAGTTACTCTGTGTGCATTCCGTTTCTGTATGTCCTCTCTGCAAAAACATAGAACATATCCTATTATTGTCCTAATTGCGGACAAGGATAATAGTGTTCTGTTAGGGGCCAGCAATTCCATTCCACAAAATATGGAATGTACATGGACGTCATCCGTGTTTTTTTTTTAATCCATTTTTTTGTGGACCGCAAACTACATATGGTATATATATATATATATTGTAAGAGGGTGCTCTCACCAGCAGGGCGGCGATGACAGAGTTTCTCTGCAGACAACAGGATTTCAGTCCAAATCGTGCTTTATTTAAGTCAGACACAGACACTCCCAGTTATGCCTCACTGGGTAAGGTGAGGTTACCGCAAACACAAATGAAAACCAAAATAAACTCCTGCCCGTCTGGGCTATAACTAATACATATAGGTCACTTTCTCACCTAATAAATGCAGGTTATCCTCCAGGATTCATGAGCCAGCAATACAGTTAGCCTCTTAGGGTCACCAGGCATAGCTACTGAACTGACATCCTGGGATGCCTTTTATTTCCCTCTAACGATCACAGCTAGCTCACCTGTGCTCTCCTCAGGCTGGAGGGAAAAACCTGGCCTGGACCGGGGTGGATTGGAAAGGTCCCACTGCCAACCTACCTTCCCAATCCAAATAAAATCTAGCCCTGTTATTTTAAATAACACTAGCTCCAGCAACTATTAGAGATGAGCGAGTAGTGAAATATTCGAAAGTTCGAAATTCGATTCGAATAGACCGCGAAATTCGACTATTCGACCGGATATCGAATCCCATTAAAGTCTATGGGAAAAAAATGCTCGCCACTTGGAAATCTCAATTCGACCACTTGGAGGTCACCAAGTCCACCCTGGAACCTCAGAAAAGGATGCCAACACTGCTGGAATGCAACTGGGACAGCAGGGGAAGCATGTCTGGGTGCATATAACGCGCCCAAGTCGCACTATTACGCCACTATCACAGCCTCTCAACAATACACTCCAAAGACAATGTAACCTCTCTGTAAAGTGAGACCATACAAGGAAACCTTCTTTCCTCTACATTGCCATGGACCCCAAGCCAAACTAGACAAAAAGAAGATGAAATTCTGCACCCCTTAAAATCACGTTGCCGATGACAACCACAGATGGCATAGGCAAGGGGGAAAGCAAATAGACCCCACCCCTAATTGTCATTGTGTGTGTGTGTGAAATGTGGTCAGACATGTCTTCTTTAAAATGTAAAAACAACTCAAACACATGCAGAAGCCTTAAAATGCCCAAATTGTTGGCACTAGAGATATCAGTGACCCGACCTGGCCCAGTGTCATGTCTAGCAGGTAAAGCAGTGGGGATGTGGAGGGATGCGTAGGACCGCAAAAGGCAGGAAGAGGCCGTGGGCTGGCCAGAGGCTCATGGAAAATTTTGTGGAGGCCCAAGAGGTGAGACGTCTTAAAAATTGTGTGGAGGCTAAAGAGGTGAGACTTCTTAAAATTATGTGGAGGCCCAAGAGCTGAGACCTCTTAAAAATTATGTGGAGGCCCAAGAGGTGAGACCTCTTAAACATTATGTGGAGGCCCAAGAGGTGAGACCTCTTAAAGATTTTGTGGAGGCCCAAGAGGTGAGACCTCTTAAAGATTTTGTGCAGGCCCAAGAGGTGAGACCTCTTAAAGATTTTGTGGAGGCCCAAGAGGTGAGACCTCTTAAAGATTTTGTGGAGGCCCAAGAGGTGAGACCTCTTAAACATTTTGTGGAGGCCCAAGAGGTGAGCCATAAATATAAAAAATTGTTCTTATTTACGGAGCAATTCTACGGCGGTTAAGGAGGAGGAGGAGGAGGTGGAGGAGGAAATGGCACTTCATACAGATGGCACTTCACTTTTGGCTGCTTTCCACTGTTAACCTCTTAAACCTTTTGTGGAGGCCCAAGAGGTGTTGCTTTTAAAGGCTGCAGTTATCCACAGATTTGCATGCAATGTAAAATGGTTACACTCATTTTATAAAGGCAACTATCATGAAAAATCAGTTTAAATGTATTGAGGGCAGCACAGAGTATTTCTACAGAGGAAGGAGTATTCTTTTTATTTTTTTTCCTTTTTTTTATATGTATATGCTGTTGCCTTCAGTATATGAGAGTTGATTTCATGATGCTACTGCAGCCACTTAAAACGTTTTAAGTCTTGTTTTGTTTTTTTGAATACTGAGAATGCTATTTTGTACCAGATTTTGTATGTAAAGACTGAACACATTAAAATGAGAATGTTACCAAAATTATAATTTATAATTTATTTACCTCTTAAAAATTATGTGGTGGCCCAAGAGGTGAGACCTCTTAAAAATTATGTGGTGGCCCAAGAGGGGAGACCCGTTAAAAATTATGTGGAGGCCCAAGAGGTGAGACCTGTTAAACATTTTGTGGAGGCCCAAGAGGTGAGACGTGTTAAACCTTTTGTGGAGGCCCAAGAGGTGAGACCTCTTAAAAATTATGTGGTGGCCCAAGAGGGGAGACCCGTTAAAAATTATGTGGAGGCCCAAGAGGTGAGACCTCTTAAACATTTAGCGCAGGCCCAAGAGGTGAGCCATAAATATATAAATTGTTCTTATTTACGGAGCAATTCTACGGCGGTTAAGGAGGAGGAGGAGGAGGAAATGGCACTTCATACATATGGCACTTTACTTTTGGCTGCTTTCCACGGTTGGAGAAGCAAAGTCCGGGTCAATCCACTTGCTGTTCATTTTGATTAGCGTCAGCCTGTCGGCACTGTCGGTTGACAGGCGGCTGCGCTTATCGGTGATAATGCCCCCGGCAGCGCTGAACACCCTTTCTGATAGCACGCTGGCGGCAGGGCAGGCAAGCACCTCCAAGGCGTACAGGGACAGTTCCAGCCACGTGTCCAACTTGGAGACCCAGTAAGTGTAGGACGCCGAGGGATCGGGGAGGACAGGGTTACGGTCTGCCAGGTACTCCCGCAACATCCGCCGATACTTGTCCCTCCTGCTGATAGCGGGCCCCGCAGTGATGGAAGTTGCACGAGGGGGTGCCATGAACGTGTCCCACACCTTGGAGAGTGTTCCCCTGGTGGCTGTGGGCCTGATCGATGTTGAGGGACTCTGGGAGACCCTCTCCTCTCTGCCGCCAGCGATGGTGGGTGGGAAAATCTCCATCATGTTCTGCACGAGTTCCCTCTGGTATTCCAGCAATCGATTCGTCCTCTCCTCTACCGGAATAAAAGAGGAGACGTTATCTTTATACCGGGGGTCCAGGATTGCGAAGACCCAGTACAGTTTGTTCTCCACTATCCGGACAACACGTGTGTCCCGGGAAAAGCAGCCCAGCATGAAGTCAGCCATGTGTGCCAGACTCTGAATAGGCATGACGTCACTGCCCCCACCAGAAGGATCACTTGCCATTTCCTCCTCTTCCTCTTCCGCCTCCTCTCCGCCCCATCCGCGCTGAACCAATGGGACGCGCACAGCCTGACTGCTACCCTCGCCGCCAGCATCCTCCTCCTCTTCCACAGCCACCTCCACGTCGTCCTCCTCCTCCTCATCCTCCTCCTCCTGCAACTGCCACCGTGAAGCAGACAAAAGTGTGGTCTGACTGTGTAGCTCCGTTGCGTCTCCTCCTACCCCCGTCTCCTCTGCGTGCAATGCGTTCTCCCTTATTGCGATGAGCGATTCTTTAAGGACGCCTAGGAGCGGGATGGTTACACTCACTATAGCGTCCTCGCTGCTGACCTTCTTGGTGGACTCCTCAAAGATACGCAGTACATCGCATATGTCTGCCATCCATGGCCACTCGTGGTTGGCAAACTGAGGGAGCTGAGTTGGAGGCACGCGTGGATTCATAATCTGGTACTCCATCAATGCTCTCTGCTGCTCACACACCCTGGCCAACATGGAATAGGTGGAATTCCAGCGAGTCGGCAGGTCGCACAACAGCCGATGTTCAGGCAAATGGAGGCGTTGCTGGAGTTTTTTTAAGCTAGCAGCAGCTACAGTTGACTTCCGAAAGTGAGCGCACAAGCGCCGCACTTTCACCAGTAGCTCTGCCAGGTTGGGGTAAGTCTTCAGAAATTTTTGGACTACCAGATTAAAAACGTGGGCCAGGCATGGTACGTGATTGAGTTCGGCAAGCTCCAGAGCCGCCACCAGGTTACGGCCGTTATCGCACACGACCATGCCTGGTCCTAGCTGCAGCGGCGACAGCCACATCTCCGTCTGCTGCAATATGGCGTCCCTCACCTCTGGGGCGCTGTGCTTCCTGTCGCCCAAGCTGATGAGCTTTAGCACCGCCTGCTGACGTCTCCCCGCGCCAGTGCTGCAACGCTTCCAACTAGCGGCTGAGGGAGATGTTAAGGCACAGGAGGAGGAGGAGGAGGAGGAGGAGGAGGGGGGGTTTATCAGAACCCATGCTGGCAATCTTGGGCGGGGGTGGTAGGTAGGCCGTCTCTGTTTGCGACCCCGTCCCCGCTTCCACTACATTCACCCAGTGTGCCGTCAAAGAGATGTAGCGTCCCTGGCCGCAAGCGCTTGTCCACGAGTCGGTGGTCAAGTGGACCTTTGCGCTGACTGCGTACCTCAGGGCCCGCCTGATGTTACGCGACACGTGCTGGTGCAGGGCGGGGACGGCACTCCGGGAAAAGTAGTGGCGGCTAGGGGACGGAATAGCGAGGTGCGGCAGCCGCCATCAGGTCGCGGAAGGCCTGCGTCTCCACAAGCCTAAACGGCAACATCTCCAGGGCCAGCAGTTTGGAGATGTGGCAGTTTAAGGCTTGGGCTTGGGGGTGACTCGAGGCGTACTTCCGCCTGCGGTCGAACGCCTGCGAGATGGACAGTTGATGGGACGAGGAGTGTGAAGGTGCAGGCGAAGAGGCGGGGGAAGGGGAGGCTGAAGGAGAAGGCCCCAAAGTAGCCGAGGCAGGCAGATGTGGAGGTGTCCTGGCTGGAGGTCTGGACCGCAGTGGCAGCACACAACAAAGGGGAAGAGGCAGTGGCAGCAGGACCGGGCGCAGGTTGTATTGCGTTTGCTCTCTCCCACTCAGCCCAGTGCTTGACTTCCAAGTGACGCCGCATGCCTGAGGTGGTCAGATTGCTCTTCTCAGAGCCCCTACTCAGTTTTGAGTGGCAGAGTGTGCAAACCGCGCTCAGTTTGTCATCCGCACAAACATTAAAAAATCTCCACACCACAGAAGTACGAGGCCTCGATGGGGGAGCTTCACGCGACTGCCCGCTGCTGGGAACAGCTTCGGCCGTGCTGGCTGTGGCCTCACTACTCTGTCTGGACTGTCCTCTGCCTCTGGACATCCCTCTGCCTGTGGACATCCCTCTGCCTCTGGACATCCCTCTGCCTCTGGACATCCCTCTGCCTGTGGACATCCCTCTGCCTGTGGACATCCCTCTGCCTCTTGCTGCCTTTTTCGGTGCTGCGCAGACCACCACCTCTCCACTGCTTTCCCCGCTGGACATCACCCCTGGCCAAGTGGGGTCGGTCATTTCGTCATCCACCACCTCCTCTTCCTCACTCTGCTCCTCCTCCTGCCCACTGGACATTCCAACAGCCTCCCTTGATGGCAACTGCGTCTCATCATCATCATCGCTCATGATAACAGATGCTGGTTCAGGGTCCACATCAGCAGGAGATGGCGAAAACTCAAGTGTTTGGGCATCACTACAAACAAATTCCTCTGCTAGCTCCTGGGATTCTTCCGGCACATCTGAAAAAGGACCCGAAAAGAGCTCCTGGGAGGGGTCAAGGGTGGGATGACTCTGTTGGCCAGGTGTGGAGGAAGGAGGGTCAGAGTGAGACTGTGTGGATGACTGGCTGGTGGACAACTGTGTGGAAGCGCTATCGGCTATCCATTGCACCACCTGTTCAACCTGCTCAGGCCTCAACAGCGGTGTAACTCGCCCCCTGCTTAACTGTCCCATAAAGGCAGGGATTCTGGATAAGTGTGTTCCTGGCTGACCCTCACCAGCACGCATTGTATCCCCACTGGCTTCAACAAGGCCACCAACAGCATTTCCGCGCCCCCGTCCTCGTCCACGTCCGATTCCGCTAGCCCCCCTCCGCATTTTATTTTTTTTTGGTTGCAAATACAATATTTGGGTATATAATTAGGTATGTGAAATAATTTAGCAAGAGAACGCACAGTACAGTGGCCAATTAAAAGGCCTAGATATTGTATATTTCAAGGTACACAGCCGTGTAGTAACTGAACAGACGGTGGGTATTTACACCAGGTATGTGAAATAATTTAGCAAGAGAACGCACAGTACAGTGGCCAATTAAATGGCCTAGATATTGTATATTTCAAGGTACACAGCCGTGTACTAACTGAACAGACGGTGGGTATTTACACCAGGTATGTGAAATAATTTAGCAAGAGAACGCACAGTACAGTGGCCAATTAAAAGGCCTAGATATTGTATATTTCAAGGTACACAGCCGTGTAGTAACTGAACAGACGGTGGGTATTTACACCAGGTATGTGAAATAATTTAGCAAGAGAACGCACAGTACAGTGGCCAATTAAAAGGCCTAGATATTGTATATTTTCAAGGTACACAGCCGTGTAGTAACTGAACAGACGGTGGGTATTTACACCAGGTATGTGAAATAATTTAGCAAGAGAACGCACAGTACAGTGGCCTATTAAAAGGCCTAGATATTGTATATTTCAAGGTACACAGCCGTGTAGTAACTGAACAGACGGTGGGTATTTACACCAGGTATGTGAAATAATTTAGCAAGAGAACGCACAGTACAGTGGCCTATTAAAAGGCCTAGATATTGTATATTTCAAGGTACACAGCCGTGTAGTAACTGAACAGACGGTGGGTATTTACACCAGGTATGTGAAATAATTTAGCAAGAGAACGCACAGTACAGTGGCCAATTAAAAGGCCTAGATATTGTATATTTCAAGGTACACAGCCGTGTAGTAACTGAACAGACGGTGGGTATTTACACCAGGTATGTGAAATAATTTAGCAAGAGAACGCACAGTACAGTGGCCTATTAAAAGGCCTAGATATTGTATATTTCAAGGTACACAGCCGTGTAGTAACTGAACAGACGGTGGGTATTTACACCAGGTATGTGAAATAATTTAGCAAGAGAACGCACAGTACAGTGGCCTATTAAAAGGCCTAGATATTGTATATTTCAAGGTACATAGCCGTGTACTAACTGAACAGACGGTGGGTATTTACACCAGGTATGTGAAATAATTTAGCAAGAGAACGCACAGTACAGTGGCCAATTAAAAGGCCTAGATATTGTATATTTCAAGGTACACAGCCGTGTAGTAACTGAACAGACGGTGGGTATTTACACCAGGTATGTGAAATAATTTAGCAAGAGAACGCACAGTACAGTGGCCTATTAAAAGGCCTAGATATTGTATATTTCAAGGTACACAGCCGTGTAGTAACTGAACAGACGGTGGGTATTTACACCAGGTATGTGAAATAATTTAGCAAGAGAACGCACAGTACAGTGGCCTATTAAAAGGCCTAGATATTGTATATTTCAAGGTACACAGCCGTGTAGTAACTGAACAGACGGTGGGTATTTACACCAGGTATGTGAAATAATTTAGCAAGAGAACGCACAGTACAGTGGCCTATTAAAAGGCCTAGATATTGTATATTTCAAGGTACATAGCCGTGTACTAACTGAACAGACGGTGGGTATTTACACCAGGTATGTGAAATAATTTAGCAAGAGAACGCACAGTACAGTGGCCAATTAAAAGGCCTAGATATTGTATATTTCAAGGTACACAGCCGTGTAGTAACTGAACAGACGGTGGGTATTTACACCATGTATGTGAAATAATTTAGCAAGAGAACGCACAGTACAGTGGCCTATTAAAAGGCCTAGATATTGTATATTTCAAGGTACACAGCCGTGTAGTAACTGAACAGACGGTGGGTATTTACACCAGGTATGTGAAATAATTTAGCAAGAGAACGCACAGTACAGTGGCCTATTAAAAGGCCTAGATATTGTATATTTCAAGGTACACAGCCGTGTAGTAACTGAACAGACGGTGGGTATTTACACCAGGTATGTGAAATAATTTAGCAAGAGAACGCACAGTACAGTGGCCTATTAAAAGGCCTAGATATTGTATATTTCAAGGTACACAGCCGTGTAGTAACTGAACAGACGGTGGGTATTTACACCAGGTATGTGAAATAATTTAGCAAGAGAACGCACAGTACAGTGGCCAATTAAAAGGCCTAGATATTGTATATTTCAAGGTACACAGCCGTGTAGTAACTGAACAGACGGTGGGTATTTACACCAGGTATGTGAAATAATTTAGCAAGAGAACGCACAGTACAGTGGCCTATTAAAAGGCCTAGATATTGTATATTTCAAGGTACACAGCCGTGTACTAACTGAACAGACGGTGGGTATTTACACCAGGTATGTGAAATAATTTAGCAAGAGAACGCACAGTACAGTGGCCAATTAAAAGGCCTAGATATTGTATATTTCAAGGTACACAGCCGTGTAGTAACTGAACAGACGGTGGGTATTTACACCAGGTATGTGAAATAATTTAGCAAGAGAACGCACAGTACAGTGGCCAATTAAATGGCCTAGATATTGTATATTTCAAGGTACACAGCCGTGTACTAACTGAACAGACGGTGGGTATTTACACCTGGTATACAAAAAGGGTATTGCAGGCACACAGAACCCAGAACACTAGAGCCAAATAAACTGTATTTAAAAAAATAAAATAAAATTCACAGCCGTATACTGCCAGATCAGATGGTGCATATACACACTAGTTATATAACAGGGTTTTTCAGCCAAAAAGAACGCTGAACAGTAGTGCCAAATATAGTTTGGTATGTAGCAGAGCACCTAATACACCACTAATGCCTCTCTCTGTCCCTACTCCAGCAGCTATCCCTGAATACGGCAGCCGTTCTCTGTAAAGTGTATCTTGTAGTAAAGCTATCACTGTAGTGCACTATAGTAGCCCTGATAAGGGCTTTTAATCACGCTCCTGCCTGTCCAACTGCTAAAACCTGTCTGTCCCTTCTCCAGCCTCTGTCCCTGACTAAGTTCACGCAGCATATGCGTACGAGCAGGAAGAGCTGAGTTTTTAATATTCGAGGTCACATGGTTTTTCCAGCCAATCCATGTAGACGCTGTTTTCGCGCTGCCAGCGTGCTCAGCGTGCCTGTCATACCCCCCCTGCATGTTGATTGGTGGAAAAAGAGCGCCAGGGAAGGTGGGAGGGGAAACGAATTCTAAGTGCGCCATCGCCGTTATACTCGAACGAAATCGAGTACGCCAAATAGCGTAGTATTCGATCGAATACCGGCTCGATCGAACACTACTCGCTCATCTCTAGCAACTATGTCTTGCTGAAGCCACACCAAAGTCTTTCTGGATTTTATTTACCTCACCCAGTTGAGGAGCCTGGGTGGGATATACACCCCGTCCAGTATTCTGCCATACACTTTACCACATATCCCCCCCTCTTCTCCAGACCGGAGGTCTGGGCACTTTCGGCCAACATACAATGTACCCTGGACAAGGCATCCACATTTCCCTGCAATTTCCCCAGCCTATGTTCCACATTGAAATTGAAATTTTGCAGGGAGAGAAACCACCTAGTTACCATTGCATTTTTCTCTTTATTTTGCTTCACCCAGGCTAGAGGAGCATGGTCTGTCACCAACACAAATTTCCTACCCAGCAGGTAATATTTAAGTGACTCCAGAGCCCATACCACTTGTGACAGGACTGCTCCCAAGCCTGTATCAGACGCATCTGTCTGGACCAGAAACTCTTTTCCAAAATCCAGGGAAATGAGTACTGGTTGTTGACAGAGGGCTGATTTTAGGCTCTGAAAAGCCTTCTCTGCCTCTGGGGTCCATTTCACCATCACTGACCTTTCGTTAAGTCAGTCAATGGTGCTGCAATCGAGGCAAAATTCGGTACAAACCGACGGTAGTACCCCGTTATGCCAAGGAAGGCCCTGACTTGTTTTTTTTGTTAAAGGCTTAGGCCAATCCTGTATTGCCTCCACCTTATTGACCTGAGGTTTAACCAGCCCCTTACCAATAATGTAGCCCAGGTACCTTGCTTCTTCTAAACCCATTGCACACTTCTCAGGGTTTATGGTTAGGCCCACATCACTAAGGGAGTCTATCACCGCCTGTACCTTCTAGAGGTGACTTTTCCAATCTGGTGAAAAAATGACCACATCATCAAGATAAGCGGCGGCATTGTCACGATGTGGCCTCAAGATTAGGTCCATCAACCTCTGAAACGTAGCAGGGTCTCCATGTAACCCGAACAGCATCACTGTGTACTGAAACAGCCCCTCTGGGGTGGAAAATGCTGTCTTTTCTTTAGCCTCCGCTGATAAAGGTATCTGCCAATACCCCTTTGTAAGGTCAAGGGTCGTGATATATCTTGCTTTCCCAAGCCTTTCAATCAATTTGTCTACCCTGGGCATGGGGTACGCGTCAAATTTTGAAACCTCATTTAACTTACGAAAATCATTACTGAACCTCCAGGTTTCATTGGGCTTTGGGATTAGCACAATAGGGCTTGACCACTCACTGGTAGACTCCTCAATGACCCCTAACTCGAGCATGCGCTTGACCTCCGAGGATACCGCTTTTCTACGGGCTTGAGATTTACCTTACTGTGGGGCTCAGTTCTCACATGTTTTATCAGGTGTGTCCGGCCTGGTAAATCAGAAAATCTTTTTTTTTTTTTCTGTAAAAACTCTTTTATTTCTTGCTTTTGGTGCACTGACAGTGCCTCACTAATTTTTACCGGGGGAATTGGTTGCGACACCTCCATAATTATGGTCCGCGCCGCCACCAATGATTCCCGTTCTTTCCAAGGCTTGATCAGATTTACATGGTAAATCTGGAAGGGTTTTCTCCTACCTGGTTGATGCACCTTATAATTCACCTCACCCACTTTTTCAACAATCTCATAGGGACCCTGCCACTTTGCCAGGAATTTACTTTCTACTGTGGGCACTAAAACTAGGACCCCGGGGTTAAAGTCCCTTACTCTTGCAAATCGATTATAAATTTTGCTTTGAGCCTTCTGAGCTCTTTGCAGATGCTCTTTAACAATAGGCATTACGGTCGCTATCCAGTCTTGCATTTGAGCCACATGCTCTATGACACTTTTATAGGGGCTAGCTTCAGTTTCCCAGGTCTCCTTGGCCACATCTAACAAACCACTTGGGTGACGGCCATACACTAGCTCAAATGGTGAGAACCCGGTAGAAGCCTGGGGTACCTCTCTGATAGAGAACATCAGATAGGGTAGCAAACAGTCCCAGTCCCGGCCATCTTTTTCTACCACCTTTCTTAACATCTGCTTCAGGGTTTTGTTGAATCTTTCAACTAGTCCATCGGTTTGGGGGTGGTACACAGATGTACGCATGTGGGTGATTTTAAACAATTTGCATAATTCTTTCATGACCTTTGACATAAAAGGTGTACCCTGGTCTGTTAGAATTTCCTTGGGGATCCCCATACGGGAGAACTTGAAAAACAATTCCCGGGCAATATTTTTTGACGCCATGTTACGTAAGGGTACCGCTTCCCGGTAACGAGTGGCATAGTCTAACACAACCAAGATGTACTGGTGTCCCCTAGCAGACTTAACAATGGGACCCACCAAATCCATTGCAATTCTTTCGAATGGTACCTTGGGCAGAGGCACCAAGGGGCTACGGAAGTGTGATGCTGGGGCACTTATCTGACAGGTGGGACATGATTCACAGTATGATTTTACCTCCTCATACACACCGGGCCAGTAAAACCTTTGTAGTACCCTCTCCTGGATTTTGTTTGCCCCAAATGTCCCCCAAGCACGTGGTTATGTGCCAAGTCTAATACCATATGTCGGTAGGGTTTTGGTACCAGAAGCTGCTCCACAATTTCGTTGTTGCATTTGGTAACCTGGTACACTAGGTTTCCGATCATGGAAAAATGCGGAAATTTCTGGTCAGCTTCTGGTTCCTGTGGTACACCATCTAACACAGTA
>ONZH01003121.1:0-47876 GCA_900303285.1 Rhinella marina
CCACCAGTTGAAAAGGGAGGGACTGCAGAACGAGCAACTTGGACAGCTGCACGGTCAGCTTCTGCGCTGTAGGATGGCTGGACGCGTACTGCTGTCTCTTTGCAATCGCCTCTGTGAACAACTGCTGCCGTAATGAGTGGCGAGGAATAAGAGGAGGAGGAGCAGGAGCATCTGGAGTGGTAGATAATGACAGACAGCTCCCTTCGGGAGAGGTGCTGGAGCCTTGACTGCCTGAAATGGGATACGTGCCACTGGGTGATGCTGCTGTTGTTGCTGCCGACTGGACCGCCACATCTGAGCCACGGTTCTCCCAGGCCACTTTGTGGTGACGCTGCATATGTTGGCGCAGGGCCATGGTGCCAACATTAGCACCCTGGCCACGCTTCACTTTCTGACCACAGATTCTACATATAGCCATGTTCACCTCCTCAGGAGTCTTAACAAAAAAATTCCACACCGCCGAGTAGGCGATTTTACCACCAACACTCCGCACTGACTGAGTGGTACCTCCGCACCTGAGAAGAGTGCAGTCTACCCCGTGCCCGTTTGACTCCCGACCTCGCACTGCTGCCACTCCGCTGACTAACGGCCACACTACCGACTTGCTGCCTGCACCGCTGCCTGACGCGCAAGCTGTCAGTCTCGTCTGCAGATGATGATAATGATGATGAAGCCCTTGCTTCACCTGGCTCCCAAGTGCGATCGGCTACATCATCATCAACTACAGTTTGCACGTCGCTAATGTCCTCCTCAACTGTCTCGGTGTACAAAGCCTGACCACTCTCAACATCACCTCCCACTACACTCTATTCATCAGTACTTGACCACCTACTGGAAGGAGCAGATTTCTGCCCCACCTCTTGGCTTCCAAGTAGCTGCTGACTGTCCTCAAGTAGTTCGTCCTCGCTGTATAGTGGCGCACAGCCCATAGCATATAGTACTTCTCTGGCTTGAGGGAACCGAAAAGAACAGAGGCAGGTTGAGGACAGGTGAGGGCACTGGAGCTGCTCCAGGCCCATGCCAACTAAGGTTTGTGTCTGATGAACCCACCGACTCTTGGCTGGGGGTTTCAGATGTCATCTGGGAGGAAGTCAATGACCGAGTCAACCATTCAAGAACTTCTGGGTTGGTGGTCAACACACGACCACTAGATGACACCGGTAGCTGTGGCCTCGCCGAGTGTGCCCTAATGCCACGTCCCCTTCCTCTGCTGAGACCAGTGCCTGTTCCAGAAACATTTGGGCCACTGCCCTTCCCCTGTGAAGAGCCTGTCACCCCTATGTCTGACATACTGTTTGATAAAAAATTTTAAATAAAAGGAAATTAAGAATCCCCCCAAAATATATACTTTGCTCACTGCCTTGCACAAATGCTTTATAGTTATTTAAAATGAACAACCCCACAAACACGGATTCACTGTTTTTTTGGCAATTCAACTTCACTGAAGAAGTTAGCACTATATGGCGCTTGTCTGTTTGGATGACGAATAAAGCCACAAATAGTTATTTAAAATGAACAAACCCAAAAACACGGATTCACTGTTTTTTTGGCAAGTCAATTTCACTGACTAAGTTAGCACAATATCACGCTTCTCTGTTCAGATGGCGAATAACGCCGCAAATAGTTATTTAACCCTGCTGCTCTGTTCGGTCACAAATGATCGAATTTGAAATTTGATATTTTTTTAAATATTCATTATGCGGTTCTGAAACTTGTGGTTCATTGACTTTTCCTCTTACTAATAGCAGTTTTTATTTATTTATTTTTTGTTTACTTTTTGCTCCTCGTCTTTTTTTACACTTGTACTGTTCGGTCAAAAATGACCGATAGCCTTTTATACTAATCTCCAGCCATTTTTTGAAAAAAATAAAGGAGTTATATGTAACAGCAGCTGCTGTGCGCCGCTGTACCCCTGCTTACCGCTGCCGTTTTGGGCGTCGTGTCCAGCGGTGAGCTGCTGGTTGTACTATCCATTCACCGCTGCAGTCCTGAGCTCTGGCTGTGTAGTGCTGGTGCACGATGATCCGCTCCAGAGCTTCCATACTGCCCTGTATTACTCACTCCCTCTGGGCTGAAGCTGTTGCGATCATGTGACCATGCTAGGTCATGTGGGTTGGTCATGTGTCCTGACGGACCAACCCTGGACCTATTTAGTTTGCTCAGCCCTCTCCCAAGATGCCTCAGTGTCAAGGTCCTACCCTGCATTCTGGATATACCTGTTCCTGCTCGTGTTCCTGTGTTCTGACCCGTGCCTTATTATTCGACTCCGCTACCCGCCTGATCCTCGCCTGCCTGCATTGACCTTCCCGTTGTCAACCTGGATTGCCTGACTACGTACCTGTGCCACCTGCCCTGATCCTTTGCCTGTCTAACTCTGCTTCTGCCTCATTCCTCGGTCCTGCATTACCTCTCCTGGATTTGACCCGGCCTGTTGACCACCGCTGTACTACTGTTACCATCGCTGGTATCTCCTGGTCCCCCTGGACCAGCTGCCTCGTGTCCCAACCCTCCTCAGGAGGTAGCGACCTGGTTTTCCCCTCGGAAAGTCTATCCCTACCATCAGGTGTAATTGTGAAGAACGAGGGGTTTCACTTAGACAACGCCCTTAGAGGAGGTAGGGCACGAGGCACAGTGGGTCCACACCTGCTGATTCGTGACAGTACACTGAGGCCATGGATCCCACTGGTCACCCAAAACCTGTCGTATAGGACCTGCTACGTGAAGTCAGACGTCAGAGTGAACGCCAGGACGTCATGATGCAGTTCATGCAATCTGTCGCTGCTCGTCTGGACGCCATCGCTTCTCCAGCTACTGCAGGGTCGCCAGTCGCTGCTTCCCCTGCAATGCCCATAACTGCAAATCCGGGCTTGTGTGCCGCTGGCGTGCAACTCCCTCTGCCATCACGCTACGGTGGAGATCCCAAAACCTGTCGTGGATTCCTGAACCAGTGCCTGATCCACTTTGAGTTGCATGGGCAGAGGTTTCCTACTGAGCGGTCCAAGGTTGCCTTCATTGTGTCCCTGCTGTCGGACGAGGCCCTTTCCTGGGCAAATCCTATTTGGGAACATGGAGGTCCTAAGACTACTAATCTGCAGACTTTTCTGGCTACCTTCCGGTTGGTCTTTGAGGAGCCCGGCCGCACGTCCTACGCAGCGTCAGTTCTGCTACATCTTAAACAAGGTTCTTTATCTGTGGGACAATATGCCATCCAGTTTCGTACCCTGGCCGCTGAACTCGCATGGAACAATGAGGCCCAATTGGCGGTGTTCTGGGAGGGCCTTTCTGACCGGATTAAGGATGAATTAGCTGGTCGCGACCGTCCATCTACTCTGAATGACCTAATCACCTTAGCCACAAGGATTGATATACGTTTCAGGGAACGTTTTAAGGAGGTCACAAGCACCAGAAGACCACCTCGTTTGGCTCCATCCTTCCAAAGGCCGGTCCTTCCACTAGTGTCCACCCCATCTGAAGAGCCCATGCAAATAGAGCGCCTTCGTTTGTCAGATCAGGAACGGTTACGCCGTAAGCAGAGAACCTGTGTCTGTATTGTGGAGGCAAGGCTCACTTTGTCCATAATTGTCCGCAGAATCCAGGAAACGCCAAAGTCTAGGATCAGTTGGAGAGATGATCCTAGACAAAGACAAGTCCTCTTCGAAACTCTCTGTTCCGGTGACTCTATCTCACAAGGGAGCCATGCTGTCTGTGTCAGCATTCTTGGATTCTGGGTCAGCCGGTAACTTCATTCAGCAAGCTCTGATCCATCAGTACCAGCTCCCTACGGTTCGTCTTGAACGACCTCTGTCAGTTGCCTCCGTAAATGGACTACCACTTCCTGAACCTATAATTTTGGTTACTAAGCCCCTTAAGATGCAAATAGGAGTCCTGCACTCTGAGATGATCTCCTTCTATGTGCTGCTGGAGTCTGTGAATCCGATTATCCTTGGCCTACCCTGGCTGCGTTTGCATTCTCCAGTTCTGGACTGGCACTCAGGTCAGATTTTGCGTTGGGGATCATCCTGTCAGTCTGCCTGTTTATCTGTGGTTCGACCGGTTTCCTCGCCTACTGTACCTGTTGACCTGCCTGGACTTCCACAACAATATGCCAGTTTTGCGGATGTCTTCAGTAAGAAAGAGGCAGAGACTCTGCCCCCTCATCGACCTTACGATTGCCCAATTGACCTGTTGCCTGGTGCCACTCCTCCTCGAGGGCGAGTTTACCCACTCTCACTTCCTGAGACTCAAGTGATGTCTGAATACATCAAAGAGAACCTCGAAAGGGGGTTTATCCGAAAATCTACTTCACCAGCCGGTGCCGGATTCTTCTTTGAGCAGAAAAAAGATGGATCCTTACGGCCCTGTATCGACTATCGGGGTCTGAACAAGATCACAGTCAAGAACCGATACCCTCTCCTGCTAATCTTTGAACTCTTTGACAGGATCCAGGGGGCTAAGGTCTTCACCAAATTAGACCTACGCGGTGCATACAATCTTGTCCGCATTCGAAAAGGCGATGAGTGGAAGACTGCTTTCAACACTCGTGATGGTCACTAAGAGTACCTCGTCATGCCCTTCGGTCTATGCAATGCTCCCGCGGTATTCCAAGAGTTAGTAAACGACGTCTTCCGGGACCTGCTCTATGTTTGTGTGATAGTGTATCTGGACGATATACTGATCTACTCACCTGATTTGGTCGTCCCATCGGAAGCATGTACGTTTAGTTTTGCAGCGGTTGAGAGAGAATCGACTCTATGCCAAGCTTGAGAAGTGCATCTTTGAAAAATCCTCTTTACCATTCCTCGGATACATCATATCGGATGCCGGGTTGCAGATGGATCCTGAAAAGTTGAACGCGGTATTAGACTGGCCACGCCCACAGGGTCTTCGTGCTATTCAGCGCTTCCTTGGGTTTGCAAACTTCTATCGCCAGTTCATTCCGAACTTTTCTTCACTTACGTCTCTGATCTCCGCCCTTACTAAGAAAGGAGTGAATGCCAAAGTCTGGACTCCTGAGGCTGAAGCCGCCTTTGTCCAGTTAAAAAAGGCCTTTGCTTCTGCACCTGTTCTGCATCATCCCGATGTCTCCTGCCAATTCTTTTTAGAAGTGGACGCCTCCTCCATAGGAGCCGGTGCTGTTTTACTACAGAAAGCTTCCAAGGGCAAGATGTCTACTTGTGGATTTTTCTCCAAGCTCTTCTCCCCTGCTGAGAGGAATTACTGTATTGGGGATAGAGAACTTCTGGCCATTAAACTTGCCTTGGAGGAATGGCGTTATCTATTGGAAGGGACTCAACATCCTGCGATAATCTACACTGACCACAAGAACCTTACATATCTACAGACTGCTCAGCGTCTGAATCCTCCCAAGCCAGATGGGCACTCTTCTTCTCCCGCTTTGATTTTGAGCTGCACTTTCGCCCGGCCGAGAAGAACATCAAAGCTGATGCGCTGTCTCGGTCATTTGACTTCTCTGACCAGCAGGAGGAGCCCCAGTATATAGTCGATCCTGCCCGCTTGATCACAGTGGCTCCTGTCCTGGTAAAAGACATTCCTCCTGGGAAGACTTTTGTGCCATCTGCTAAGAGAAAACGTGTACTTGCTTGGGGACACTTCTCCAAGCTGGCTGGTCATCCTGGGATACGCAAAACCACAGAACTTCTGTCTCGCCACTACTGGTGGCCCACATTGTCTAAAGATGTGCGTGATTACGTGTCTGCCTGCACAATCTGTGCTCAAAATAAAGTCTCCAGGACCAAACCACCCGGGCTGTTGTTACCTCTTCCTGTTCCTGACGCCCCGTGGCAACACATTGCCATGGACTTTATTACAGATCTGCCCTCTTCTGCCGGATGTACAGTCATCTGGGTGGTAGTGGACCGATTCTCCAAGATGGCGCACTTCGTTCCTTTGTCTGGTTTGCCTTCAGCTGCTGAACTTGCCAAATTGTTCATGAAACACATTCCGCTTGCACGGTTTACCTTGCCATATTGTTTCCGATCGCGGAGTCCAGTTCACTTCTAAGCTCTGGAGAGCCCTGTGCCATTTACTCGAAATAGAGCTGGACTTCTCTTCAGGTTATCATCCACAGACCAATGGACAAGTTGAGCGGGTCAATCAAATATTGGAGAACTATCTTCGGCATTTTGTTTCTGGTCAACACGACAACTGGGTTCAATTGCTTCCATGGGCTGAATTCTCCTATAACAACCACTTTAGTGAATCTACCGGATCCTCGCCATTCTTTGTCGTGTTTGGACAACACCCTCGTACTCCTCTTCCTGTTCCAGCATCTTCTGGGGTACCTGCTGCAGATTCTTCATTTACAGATTTCTTGAAGATTTGGCGTGACACCAAGGACTGCATCAATAAAGCGGTGACTCGCATGAAGATTAATGCAGACAAAAGAAGACAGAAACCGCCTCACTTCTCGTCAGGAGATAAGGTGTGGCTGTCTTCAAAAAATATTTGCCTAAAGGTTCCCAGTTTCAAGTTTGCTCCTAGGTTGCTTGGACCCTTTGAAGTTTTGAGGAGGATCAACAAAGTGACATACAAGTTAAGTCTGCCTCTCTGCGCATTCCTAATGCCTTCCATGTTTCCCTACTTAAGCCGGTGGTTCTTAATCGCTTCTCGACGGCTCCTTCTACTCGTACTCCGGTGTCCGGAGGTCTTTGAGGTCAAGGACATCCTGGACATCAAGAAGCGCGGCAAGAAGACTTATTATCTTGTGGACGGGAAGGGCTTTGGTCCTGAAGAAAGATCGTGGGAACCAGAGGAGAACATTCATGCTCCCAATCTGATAAAAAGGTTTTTGTCTCGCTGTGGCCTCAAGAAGAGGGGGCGTAAGGGGGGGGTACTGTAACAGCGGCTGCTGTGCGCCGCTGTACCCCTGCTTACCGCTGCCGTTTTGGGCGTCGTGTCCAGCGGTGAGCTGCTGGTTGTACTATCCATTCACCGCTGCAGTCCTGAGCTCTGGCTGTGTAATGCTGGTGCACGATGATCCGCTCCAGAGCTTCCATACTGCCCTGTATTACTCACTCCCTCTGGGCTGAAGCTGTTGCAATCATGTGACCATGCTAGGTCATGTGGGTTGGTAATGCGTCCTGACGGACCAACCCTGGACCTATTTAGTTTGCTCAGCCCTCTCCCAAGATGCCTCAGTGTCAAGGTCCTACCCTGCATTCTGGTTATACCTGTTCCTGCTCGTGTTCCTGTGTTCTGACCCGTGCCTTGTTATTCGACTCCGCTACCCGCCTGATCCTCGCCTGCCTGCATTGACTGTCACGTTGCCGACCCGGATTGCCTGACTACGTACCTGTGCCGCCTGCCCTGATCCTTTGCCTGTCTGACTCTGCTTCTGCCTCATTCCTCGGTCCTGCATTGCCTCTCCTGGATTCGACCCGGCCTGTTGACCACCGCTGTACTACTGGTACCATCGCTGGTATCTCCTGGTCCCCCTGGACCAGCTGCCTCATGTCCTGACCCTCCTCAGGAGGTAGCGACCTGGTGTTCCCCTCGGAAAGTCTATCCCCACCATCAGGGGTAATTGTGAAGAACGAGGGGTTTCACTTAGACAACGCCCTTAGAGGAGGTAGGGCATGAGGCACAGTGGGTCCACACCTGCTGATTCGTGACATTATAATCTCATTTTGGTCTATATAGTTAATCTACTACTATTTATCAATTTATCTAGGTCCTTTTGGTCCATGCAGAGTTACACATACATACATTTTATAAATTATGATACTGTAGATGGATTCCTTTCCAGTATAGTTATGTGCTGTTCTTATAGAAATGGTTCAATTCAGTTGTCAACCTTTCACATGGTAAATGTGAATTATTTGTCTTAGCTATATAAACTATATAAAAGAAGAATTTTTTTAGAGAAGTTGGGAAAATCACTGGTTAGCCCATATATTGAACAAAGAAAAGTAACACCCAGAGATGATGGAGCTGCAGCCATTGTCCACAGGATCCAACAGCATGCTGAAGAAAGTGAACCAAGGGCTTCCGCTAGCACTGCGACGATACCCACGGCCTCCACCAGCAGTGCAACCAACCTAAAACGGAAACGATGCGCCTTCTGTCCAACATCAAGTAATCACAAATCAAATGTGATATGTTGCAAATGTGCTAAGTACTGCAAAAGACATGTAAATTATACTTGTGACGAATGCAAACAGTAAATTTAGCACCTTGAACCTTATTTCACATTTTATATAGAAAAAAACTAGACTTTTTATTTTTTATTTTATTTTTTAATATATTTACATACAGTTTGATGTTATTAGTTATAGTTTACAGTTTTATAAAGATTTTTTTTGTGCAAATGTGCAATATGCATGAATAATGCAATAAGGCCATGTAACATTTTTTGACACAAAAAGATATAAATTAAGTTTTTTATTTCATTTTTCATTTGTTTATGAACAACCATGTTCACATACAGTATAATAATACAAAAGAAATTCAAATAAAACACTTAAATTAGTTAAAAATTCAGACTTTAATAGGCCCGGTCAAAAATGACTGGAACATTATATGTGTATAGTAGAACAGATTAGAACAGCAGGGTTAAAATGAACAACCCCACAAACACGGATTCACTGTTTTTTTTGGCAAGTCAACTTCACTCACTACGTTAGCACAATATCACGCTTTTCTGTTTGGATGGCGAATAATGCCGCAAATAGTTATTTAAAACTAACAAACTCACAAAAACAGATTCACAGTTTTTTTGGCAAGTCAACGTCACTGACTACGTTAGCACAATATCACGCTTTTCTGTTTGGATGGCGAATAACACAGCAAATAGTTATTTTAAATGAAAAAACCCACAAACATGGATTCACAGTTTTTTTGGCAATTCAACTTCACTGATTACGTTAGCACAATATCATGCTTTTCTGTTTGGATGGCGAATAACGCCACAAATAGTTATTTAAAATGAGCAAACCCACAAACCTGGATTCCCTGTTTTTTTGGCAATTCAACTTCACTGACTATATTAGCACAATATCACGCTTTTCTGTTTGGATGGCGAATAACGCCGCAAATAGTTATTTAAAATGAACAAACCCACAAACACGGATTCACTGTTTTTTTGGCAAGTCAACTTCACTGACTACGTTAGCACAATATCACGCTTTTCTGTTTGGATGGCGAATAACGCCACAAATAGTTATTTAAAATGAACAAACCCACAAACATGGATTCCCTGTTTTTTTGGCAAATCAACTTCACTAACTACGTTATCACAATATCACGCTTTTCTGTTTGGATGGCGAATAACGCCGCAAATAGTTTTTTAAAATGAACAAACCCACAAACCCGGATTCACTGTTTTTTTGGCAAGTCAACTTCACTGACTATGTTAGCACAATATCACGCTTTTCTGTTTGGATGGCGAATAACGCCGCAAATAGTTATTTAAAACTAATAACCCCACAAACAAGGATTCACAGTTTTTTTGGCAAGTCAACTTCACTGACTATGTTAGCACAATATCACGCTTTTCTGTTTGGATGGCGAATAACGCCGCAAATAGTTATTTTAAATGAACAAACCCACAAACACGGATTCACAGTTTTTTGGCAAGTCAACTTCACTGACTACGTAAGCACAATATCACGCTTTTCTGTTTGGATGGCAAATAACGCCGCAAATAGTTATTTAAAACTAACAACCCCACAAAAACAGATTCACTGTTTTTTTGGCAAGTCAACTTCACTGACTACGTTAGCACAATATCACGCTTTTCTGTTTGGATGGTGAATAACACCACAAATAGTTATTTAAAATGAACAAACCCACAAACATGGATTCCCTGTTTTTTTGGCAAGTCAACTTCACTGACTATATTAGCACAATATCACGCTTTTCTGTTTGGATGGCGAATAACGCCGCAAATAGTTATTTTAAATGAACAAACCCACAAACACGGATTCACTGTTTTTTTGGCAAGTCAACTTCACTGACTACGTTAGCACAATATCACGCTTTTCTGTTTGGATGGCGAATAACGCCAAAAATAGTTATTTAAAATGAACAAACCCACAAACATGGATTCACAGTTTTTTTGGCAAGTCAACTTCACTGACTACGCTAGCACAATATCACGCTTTTCTGTTTGGATGGCAAATAACGTCGCTAATAGTTATTTAAAATGAACAAACCCACAAACACGGATTCACAGTTTTTTTGGCAAGTCAACTTCACTGACTACGTTAGCACAATATCACGCTTTTCTGTTTGGATGGCGAATAACGCTGCAAATAGTTTTTTAAAATGAACAAACCCACAAACCCGGATTCACTGTTTTTTTGGCAAGTCAACTTCACTGACTACGTTAGCACAATATCACGCTTTTCTGTTTGGATGGCGAATAACGCTGCAAATAGTTATTTAACATGAACAAACCCACAAACACGGATTCACTGTTTTTTGGCAAGTCAACTTCACTGACTACGTTAGCACTATATCCCGCTTTTCTGTTTGGATGGCGAATAACGCCGCAAATAGTTATTTAAAATGAACAAACCCACAAACACGGATTCACAGTTTTTTTGGCAAGTCAACTTCACTCACTATGTTAGCACAATATCACGCTTTTCTGTTTGGATGGTGAATAACGCCACAAATAGTTATTTAAAATGAACAACCTCACAAACACGGATTCATTGTTTTTTGGCAATTCAACTACACTTAAGAATTTAGCACTATATGGCGCTTGTTTATTTGTATGGGGAATAACGCCGCAACTATTTCTTTCAGATTTGCAAGCTGCCAATCACGGATGACACGCTGCTGCCCATCAAACTATCCCAAATTTAAAGGTGACACGCTGCTGCTCATCAAACTGTCCCAAATTTAAGGTTGACACGCTGCTGCCCATCTGTGTAGATTCATCTAAGTTGCGTAACATCTCACAGAGGTCAGACATCAATGCCCACTCGTCACTTGTGAAGAGTGGAAGCTGACTAGAAAGGCGCCGACCGTGTTGCAGCTGGTATTTTACTACTGATCTCTGCTGCTCACAAAGCCTGCTCAACATGTGGAAGGTGGAATTCCATTGCGTGCTCAGGTCACACAGCAGTTGGTAAGCCGGCAACCGCAAGCACTGCTGAAGCATTGCCAGGCCGGCTGAAGCTGTCGGTGACTTGCGGAAATGGGCACACAGGCGACGCATCTTCACCAGTAGCTGAGGCAAATTGGGGTAGGTTTTCAGAAACCACTGAACCACTAAGTTGAATATATGGGCCAGGCATGGTATGTGTGGGAGGTTGGCCAGCTCCAAAGCCGCTACCAAGTTGTGGTCGTTATCGGATACAACTATGCCTGGCTGTAGGTTGACTGGCAAGAGCCACAGCTCAGCCTGTTCCCTTATGCCATGCCATAGCTCTGCGGCGGTGTGCTGTTTGTCACCCAGGCAAATAAGCTACAGCACTGCCTGTTGCCGCTTACCGACTGCTGTGCTACACTGCTTCCAGCTACTGACAGAAATCTGAGTGGTGCTGCAAGATGGCAATTCTGCATGGGAAGAAGTGACGGAGGAGGTGGAGGAAGAGAAGGAAGGGTTGCAGCCGCTACTGTAGGTGGCAGTGGAAATCCGGATGGAAGTAGGGCCCGCACTTCTCTGCGTGGGTAGCACCTGTGCCATCCCAGGGTACGACTCGCTCCCAGCCTCCACCACATTCACAGGGAAATGTAGCGTCCCTGGCCACAAGCGCTTGTCCATGTGTCCGTTGTTAAGTGGACCTTGCCAGTAACTGCGTTGGTCAGGGCACGGTTATATTTCTGGACACATGCTGATGTAAGGCAGGGACGGCACACCGGGAAAAATAGTGGCGGCTGGGGACTGTGTAACGAGGGACAGCCGCCGCCATCAGGCTGCGAAAGGCCTCGGTGTCCACCAGCCTAAACAGCAACATTTCCAGGGCCAGCAACTTGGAAAGTTGCGCGCTTAGAGCTATGGTCTGTGGGTGGGTGGTAGGGTATTTGCGCTAGCATTCACATGCCTGGGGTAAGGACATTTGAACGCTGCACTGGGACATTGAAGTGGACATGCTGGCTGATGGTTCCTGCGAAGGTCCAGGGCGGGTCCAGGGCGGGAGGCATCTGGGCCTGCGTCTTGGACAGCAGGTAACAGAGGAGAAGAGGAGGCAGTGGTGTGACCTGCAGACACAAATCGTGGACCCAGGCGTTTGGCCCACCTTTTAGGGTGCTTTGCTACCATGTGGCGGATCATGCTGGTGGTGGTCAGGTTGCTGGTGTTTACGCCCCTGCTCATCTTGGTACGGCACAGGTTACAAATTACAATACGTTTATCGATAGCACTTTCCTCAAAAAAACGCCAGACTGCCAAACACCTAACCCTTGGCAAGGGAGCTTTCCGCAAGGGGCTGCTCAGGGGAACAGTTGCGGGCCTGGTTGGCATGGCCTGCCTTCTCCCTTTTTCCACCCCACTGCCTCTTCCAGCCTGTGGCGCTGCTGCGGATACCTCCCCCTCTGTACTGCTGTCCTCGCTCAGCTTGCCACCTTCCCAGGTTGGGTCAGCTATTTCATTGTCCACCACCTCCTCTTCCACATCCTCACTCTGGTCCTCCTCCTGACATGGTGAACTAACAAGAACCTGACTTAACTGCGTCTCATCCACAACCTCTTGAGACACTAATTGCCCTTGACTTATAGGCAACTGTGTCTCATCATCATAATGCACCTCGTGAGACGCTAGTTGCTGGTCCCCACCGTCATCTTCTTCAGACTGTGTTTGCTAAATAGGTTGGGAATCAGGGCACAATATATCCTCATGTCCCACTTCAAGTGTCCTTGGCGAGAGGCCCAAGCCAAGGAACAGTGATGAAAAAAGCTCCTCGGAATATCCTAATGTGGGATTATTTCTTTGTTCAGACTCTGCATGGTGGGAGGAAGGAGGATCAGGGTGAGGATGCGGTTGCCCAGACTCTTTGCTACTGAGACTGGACTGTGGAAGAGAGGGTGGTGCTTAACCGACTGGAAGCATTATCAGCTGAAATCCAACCGACTACCTGCTTGCACTGGTCTGGCAACAAGAGTTGTGTCTTGCGCTGCCCTGCAAACTGTGACATGAAGCTAGGAATTGTGGATGACTTTGTCTCTTGGGCTCTTGGGATGACTTTGTTTCACCGCGCCCTGAGCCTTTGCCTCTGCGTTTACCATCAGCAGCATGCCCACTTTCCCGTCCCTTTCTGCTCGCCTTGCGCATATTGTATAGTATATATGCAACTTGGTCACAACTACAGAAGTGCAGATTTTTATTAACTGTATGATCAGAAAAATTTAAACAAATGTCCAATATTCTGAATGCACAAACGTTATAGAGCAGCCGCAAATGAGGAACTGCGGCCTAAATTAACAGTATTAAATGTAACAACGGATGTCAGCTACATAGACTTTTGAACGGTTCTAATACGCTGTGCACCTAGTGTTACTGACAGGGCACACTTGGATTCTTTTTGCCAACAAAAAAAAAATGCAGAAGGATTTAACAATGGACTTTTGTGTCTTTTGAACAATGATACTAACCCTGCCTATAGAAATTCTATCCCTACACAAGTCCCTCCTTGCGCAAATGTTATAAAGCAAGATGCAAAAGAAGTATTGCGGGCTTAACAGCAGAAATTATAGCAAAGTATGTCAGGTATATAGTATACAGAGAGTATCCTACAGCATTCCGCAGAAGCAGCAGCAGCACCTGTGGCATTAATGGCAGGCCACCTATTTTCACCACCTTTAAACACCCCAAAAATAATAAAATATTGCTTTGTGCCAGATATAATAGCCCTTAAAAGGGCTTTGGGTCTTTTTTGAGCGATTTCTATCCCTCCCTAGCGTGCTTCTCTCCCTTGCGAAAGTATTTGGCCCCCTGGAACTTTTCTACCTTTTGCCATATTTTAGGCTTCAAACAAAAAGATATAACATTTTAAATTTTTGGTGAAGAATCAACAACAAGTGGGTCGCAGTTGTGAAGTGGAACAGAATTTATTTTATCATTTAAACTTTTTTTGTAATAATAAAACTGAAAAGTGGGGCGTGCAAAATTATTTGGACCATTTACTTTCAGTTCAGAAAACTCACTCCAGAAGTTCATTGAGGATCTCTGAATGATCCAATGTTGTCCTAAATGACTAATGAAGATAAATAGAATCCACCTGTGTGTAATCAAGTCTCCGTATAAATGCACCTGCTCTGTGATAGTCTCAGGGTTCTGTTTAAAGCACAGAGAGCATCATGAAGACCAAGGAACACACCAGGCAGGTCCGTGATACTGTTGTGGAGAAGTTTAAAGCCGGATTTGGATACCAAAAGATTTCCCAAGCTTTAAACATCCCAAGGAGCACTGTGCAAGCGATCATATTGAAACGGAAGGAGTATCAGACCACTGCAAATCTACCAAGACCCGGCCGTCCCTCTAAACTTTCATCTCAAACAAGGAGAAGACTGGTCAGAGATGCAGCCAAGAGGCCCATGATCACTCTGGATGAACTGCAGAGATCTACAGCTGAGGTGGGAGAGTCTGTCCATAGGACAACAATCAGTCGAACACTTCACAAATCTGGCCTTTATGGAAGAGTGGCAAGAAGAAAGCCATTTCTCAAAGATATCCATACAAAGTCTTGTTTACAGTTTGCCACAAGCCACCTGGGAGACACACCAAACATGTAGAAGAAGGTGCTCTGCTCAGATGGAACCAAAATCGTACTTTTTGAAAACGATGCAAAAATATATATTTGGCGTAAAAGTAATACAGCTCATCACCCTGAACACACCATCCCCACTGTCAGACATGGTGGTGGCAGCATCATGGTTTGGGCCTGCTTTTCATCAGCAGGGACAGGGAAGATGGTTAAAATTGATGGGAAGATGGATGGAGCCAAATACAGGACCATTCTGGATGAAAACCTGTTGGAGTCTGCAAAAGACCTGAGAATAGGATGGAGATTTATCTTCCAACAAGACAATGATCCCAAACATAAAGCAAAATCTACAATGGAATCCAGGTCTTCGAATGGCCAAGTCAAAGTCCAGACCTGAATCCAATTGAGAATATGTGGAAAGAGCTGAAAACTGCTGTTCACAAATGCTCTCCATCCAACCTCAAAGAGCTCGAGCTGTTTTGCAAGGAAAAATGGACAAGAATTTCAGTCTCTAGATGTGCAAAACTGATAGAGACATACCCCAAGCGACTTGCAGCTGTAATCGCAGCAAAAGGTGGCGCAACAAAGTATTAATGCAAGGGGGCCGAATAATTTTGCACACCCCACTTTTCAGTTTTATTATTACAAAAAAGTTTAAATGATCTAATAAATTTAGTTCCACTTCACAATTGTGACCCACTTGTTATTGATTCTTCACCAAAAATTTAAAATGGTATATCTTTTTGTTTGAAGCCTGAAATGTGGCAAAAGGTAAAAAAGTTCCAGGGGGCCGAATACTTTCGCAAGGCACTGTATGTCCCTCCTTGCTGCAGCAGCGCATGAGGCGTTAATGGCAGGCCACCTAGTGCTATTTTCACTACCTTTAAAGTCCTCAAAAATAATAAAATATTGGTTTGTGCCAGATATAATAGTCCTTAAAAGGGCTTTTGGGTCTTTGTTGAGCGATTTATATCCCTGCCTAGCGTGCTTCTCTCCCTACACTGTCTATCACTGCTTGCAGCAGCTGTCCCTGGCTCAGTATGCACTGGTCACATGTCACCGGGTGCTTTATAGCGCCTGATGACGCGTTCCCGGACATCTAATCAGTGTAATGCCAGTAGCCAACATGGCTACTGGCATTACAGTGAATGCCAGTACCTCCCCGCACGCTAAATGGCTAATTAGCGCGCGAGGAGGAGACTCGAGCATGGCGCTCGAACACCGCGTGGTCACGAGCGCCGCCATGTTCAGCCCGAATAGTGTATTCGGCCGAACATGTTCGCTCATCACTAATGTTTAGGCTTCTTTTACATTAGCAATAGGCTTGTCCGGGAGGCTGTTCCGGCAGGGGAACAGCCCGCCGGATGTGTATTAATGCTTGCACGTGTGTGCTGCCAGAAGTCCTATAATGGGGAAGGGCGGGAGATGTGGCCACACCATGACAAACATGCCGGAGCAATTTTGTGCAGCAATTTTTTTCTTTAATTTACAGAGCTAATGACTTGACGCTGATGAATGTGGGGTCATATAACTCACATCTCAATCTTGAAATCCAGGTGAAAAAAGTAAAGAGATTGTATTAGAGAATGATTAATTATCACAGGTAAGGAAAAACAAAGCAATGCCCAATTCTGAGTCCTTGAGTGCTGATACTGGCCCATAGTGAGACAAAGGGACAGTGGAGAGGAGAGGAGTGGCGGTCAAGGCAATGAGTGTGGTTATAGTCCTCACGGTGGCTGAACCTGGTGCCAGCACTCTACAAGGGCAGTGAATAGAGGGACACACCCTTTGCTCCCTTCGAGACACACCTTAGGTTTGGGGCTCCTACCTAGTGGTGGCTGTGATGCCCTTCATGGTGGATGGTTAGCAGGGTGCAAGGAAGGAAAACAGAAGGAGGGCCAGGGGATGGTGAAGGGAAAGACCTGGCTGTGGTTAGCACAAATACGTATGAAGTCTCATTTTACTGAATAGATGATGAGAGTTGCAGTACAAATATAAGCAGTAGGCACTGTGTTCAAGTATTTTACAAGGATTTAATTCTCTAGATAACTCTATATTAGGGTAGTCAGTATGATGTTTCCTTTTAAGTCTCTCTTAAGTTATACCATACAATTTCTCCAAATTACCACATGCATGCAAACCCTTCATAAAGTTTCTACAGTTCCCACCTGCGGGTTGTAGCCCTTAAATGGGTGACCAATCCATTTTAGAAGTGGCGGGTGGCAGAAGCAGTTATCCAGACAACAGGCAGTAAAGTCTGAAAGCAAAAGTGTGTTTTATCTTTATTGTCTAGTCCATGCACAGCCTTTATGGTCCTCAATCTTCTATAAGATTATGATACTTCTTTCTCTCAGAGGGTGTTTCTTACTAAACTTGTTTTCCCTGGCAGATTTCAGTTCCAGGGATACTATGTCCCTGGAGAAAAGTTCTTTTAGGGCACCCTAAAACAGGTCTTCAATGTATCTTGGCTTGCCAAGGACTCCCTACATTACCCTAGCCAGGGGAAATGGGACCAGTCCTTTACCTGGCAACTGGTTACAAAGGCTGCCAGATTAACTATTTCCTATTATACATCGCCTTGCCGGATCACAGTAATCATATTAAAATAGTGAACGTGAATAGGATAGCATTAACCCTTTATCAGTGTCCTGATAACTGGACCCTCTAATTATGCTGCAGATCAGCTGACAAATGAAGAAAAGCTTACATGTCAGATGATTGCATATTTGTATGTAGCCTAATAGATGATTAATTATTGGTAGGACATCTCCAAGTGTAATCAGGGATGTGCCACCAATAATCAATAGAACTGAATTACAGTAGCAATCTTTCCTCCCCCCATGTATTTTTCATGGGCTTGCCCATGATTGTCAGTTGGTGTTTGACCTCCCCAAATGGGACCTCTATTTTAACAAAAATTACTCTGAAAAATGAGTACTAAAATTTTATTGGTTGATGTTGACAATTCCACAAATATTGTGTTAGACTTTATACCCCTCGCCCCCCGCCACAGTGACTGAATTGTCTATGGAATTTAAAGACCATCCATTCAATTATGTGTTCAGAAGGAAACCTCATGTCGCTTTTCCTTTCTATTGTAGTCTCCTTGGCTCAGACTCAGTGGGAGGATTTGCTTGTAAGTTATCATAATTTGCTTACTTATGCCTTTCAAAGGAGTTGCAAATGAAATTGAGGTAACTCCAAGCCAGTCACTTATACATTATGCCATGGTTCTTTGTGTCAGCAGACTAGCTACCCTACATTTAGGGCTGACACACAGATTGACTGATTCACTCTAATTTACTTCACACAGATTCCATTTATCTCCAGGAAGATCCCCTGGCAGCAGCTTATAATGGCATATCTGAGGATGCCTGCCTGCATGAGATTTTAAAACCCTAGAGCTTGAAAAATCTACTGTCCAGAAGAGAGTTCACAGATTGAGCACTAGGCGCAATCAAGAAGCATCAAGCTGAACAGCTGGGACTTGCATCTTGCCTGGCTCGATAAAGCAGCTGAGCATTAAGTGCACTTGATTTGCTGCTAGCAGCCGGGTGTCACCAGGGCAGATTAAAGCAACAACCTGGTGTCACCCCTCAATGGGCAGAGTGAATCTGGACACAAGAAGGTCCAGCCAGGGCGTGGAAAACAATTTTTTGTAATTAAAAAAAAAGTATGTAATTGTTGTAAAATAAATAAGAATTCACAAAAATATTTATGAGCTATATGATAATCAGCTATTTTGATTGGTGTGTGATATATTAATGTGCAGTGAAGGCAGTACAGTACCTTTAAGACAGAATCCTAGAAATTCATTAATAAACTTCTAGCTGGACTAAAAACGGAATGACACAGCATGGTGTCATTAAAATAGATATAAGTAGTTACTAAAACAAACATGTCAGGAGAAGTGACAAGTATCAGTATCATTAGTCTTAAGGGTATGCTTCCCAGTTGGATCCACTGGCAGAATGTTAGAGTGAGATCTCCCCACTTCAGCCAATAGAGCCCACCAATCAGCAAGTGGAGGCACATCCTAAAAATCTGACAAAAATAAATATGACAACACTTGCTTATCTATCTATCTATCTATCTATCTATCTATCTATCTATCTATCTATCTATCTATCTATCTATATATCTATCTATCTATCTATCTCTCATGCCTCTTTCACACGTCAGTGTTTTGGTCAGTGGCTCCGAAGATAGAACAGGGCAGATCTTTCCCTTATGTATGTGGAGGCTCCAATCCTGGTTTTGGCTCACAATCACTGATGTAAATCACTGACCAAAACACTTACGTGTGAATGAAGCAAATCAGGTACAATCCCTCCAAGATGTCAGTACTAGTTCCCATAATATCAATTCATAGAAAAGAGGCAGCACTCCACAGTATGGTTAAGGGCAGTGGACCAGCTTTATTCACCCCAACAGCAATGTTTCAGCCCAAAACAATGAGGCCTTTCTCAAACTTGAAAAAGGCCTCATTGTGTTGGGCTGAAGAGTGCACATATCCTGAGCTAAGAAAGGCCAGATAACCAACACTGAAAACAAACTTTTGCATTACACCTGACAGAATTTTTTTTTTATTATTCAAAGCTGCTTGTCTCACACCACTCATCTTAGGATATCTCCATCCAACACAGTAAACATAAGGAAGGACGTATTATAAGGTATAAGTTATGATCAGTTAGAAAAGCTGTATTCTGCTCTAAAAAGAGAAGGAACATTAACTTAATTTAATTTTAGTCTTTAAATAGTTTATCATCTCACCAAGTAAGAAAATGCTGTGCCATGAGCATTTAGAGTTAAAACATCAAGTTATGTAAATCAGAAAGTGGTGGCATTTCTCATTAGATCTGAATGCTAACTGAGGGCAATCTGGGACACGCACAGTACTTACAACACTTTAGACACTTCAATGGCGTTACACGATAGAAAAGAGAAGATTAAAGTCCTTTCTACATGTCTTGATATAATCATATGGTCTGGTTTTAAGCTTTTAAAACAGCTGGGATCATTTGACTTTTAAGATTTGAATGCTTAAGCTGTTTCCAATCCCATTAAATAGAGGCAAACACACGGGAGGATCCCATGATTTATTTTCATGATTTTAATGAAAAACAAATTAATTGATTGTTACACAATTCTCTAATCTCCCATGCTGCGAGGGCTGCCAGGTCAGCCATTTAAAAGCACAGACTTAAAAAATACTCATAATGAATGGATGCATTTCAATTAGCGTAGATGTGGTCGGCATGTCAGAAGCTGAAAATACATTGCGTAGGGGAAGAAAATGAAAAAAAAATACAGGTAGCCATGTCATAACAAGCTATACTAAGTAAATACTATAAATAGTATAAATTGGAATAGTAAAAAGTACACTTATTATCCCACATAGGACTGTGGAAGGGATAGGTGAATGTTACATTTGGAAGAATTGGTCAGTCTGAATGAGTGCTAAAGGTCCCCATAACTATTAGCTTATCACTGAATCTATGAAAATAAATATTTGGGTAAGTTGAATTTCAACACCCAATCCTTTTGTTCTCCTGGTAGGTAAGCTACCGCCAGAGGTGTCTGCAGCTATTGAAAGCGTATGGGCACCTTTAAATACAAAATCTTTGCATCCTTATAGAATAATTTAAGAACATTACCAAGTGTGTGAAAAACTACTGCTACTTTGGAGATCTAGGTTGTATGCCCCAAGTAAAAAATGTTTGCTATATGGTAAATCGAGAATCAATCAAAATGTCAGGGGTAAACAGTTCATTAGACAAGTCATGAAAGGCAAGGTCAAAACCAATTGAACAACAGTATAATGGTCAGCACTCAGCTCCAAAGTGGAGGTCAAAGTAGGTAGCTATTTGATTTAGGTCAGGTGTCAGGGAAGGAAACACGTTCATGGTCAATACTTCAATGCTTGATCTCATGGCTTCAAGGAACATTAATCTATAATTGTCAAAATGCTTATATACAATTGCTTGAGAATGCAAAGGTGAAAATCTATGTGCGTAAGCAATTAAACAATTGTTCCACAGAAATTAATCCGGCAGGTAGTAATTCCTAAAAAGGCCCGTATAAGCCAATAAGCTGTACATTAGCTCAGAAAGGTAGTGCTAAAATATATTTTTACAAAAAGAGTCACAGAATTAAAAAGAAAAGACAATGGGATAGATAAAGGATTGTAGTCGCACCTTGAATCAGATGCTGTATGACCCAAAGTTTGTGGTGCATGGTCCCTATGAGAAATATATAAAATGCCTGAACCAAAACGTACTCATTTGGAATGCGACATTCAGAAAGATATTTTTTCAGACAATTTTTTTCCATGCTTTACTCCTATTTAGCCTTAGTTTTTGGCAGGTTTTGTCCCATCTTTGAGTCAAAACCTATACCCGCTCCAAGATGGTCTAAAAAGTGTTGTCAAATCACAGTATGTTAGTAGAAAGCCATGTTGTGGATTGGGTCATAAATTCCCTACAGATTGCCTTAGACAAAGATAATTACAATTAAAGAACATTGAACAAGCACAAAACAAGCTATTCATAAATATGACACAAAATTAAAGTGATGGAGGCAAAGTGTTCTGGTACAAAATCTAACACTATTAATAAATATCTCCCAATGAGTCTTTATTCAACTTTCTCAATTCCTGGTCAAAAATATCTGGAATGTAACTAGTGCAGTGTTTGGAGCTTCCTCATAGCAGGCTACCACAGCCTGATTTACTGAATGTATCCCCCACAGTCAGACTGAACCCAAGGGTGCCTTCACACGCAGCAGAATTTTTTTTCCAATTGAAAATCATTTCCAGTCATCTGAATGGGGATGTTTTAGTGGGAAGCAGATGGATTTCTACTGGCCGTATTCAGATGATTGGAACTGGTTATTTAGCCGCAAACATGTTTCGCAATATAATCTGCCAAGTGTGAAGGCACTCTTATGGGGAGATAAGAATGGCAGCAACGCTGAAGTTGCCTTTTTTTACAAGCTAAGCTAAATTTTAAAGAATACTTAAGTCCAAATCCCAAGCAGGTTAAGAACACACTTCACATTGGAGAAGCCCAGAATTCCAAGGTAAAAAAAAGGACAAAAAACAAAGACAGGCTTCTTCAGCCAAAATATTGTATGGATGAGTGAGTAATTCCAGAGAACTGATAAATCAGTGTGCTTTTCTTTTTTTGTACATGGTAGTTATGATATAGATGTAGTTATGTTGATCTGCTGCTTTATTTAGATCGCTGTCCTGTCTTGAACTTTTCAATATTCTAAAGCAGTCAATCAAGGATTGTAAGGTTTACTCAAATTTTTCTACAGATGCCTAGATGGTATACATAATGTAGTCTCAGCCAGCATTTATCCTACATTGTTTTTCTAGCAAAAAAATTAAAATGTAATGAAGTTTCTATGTAAAACAGTCAAAAAGGTCCAAGCTAGGGTATTTATCTTTCTCTTATCTCTTTATGGATGTCCTCTATTACACTTTCCAAAAAGTGATCCAGTGACTATTTTGGCATGGAAGTCTTAACCACGGCTACAGCCAGTGAAAGTCAATACTGCCTGGCGGTGGCAGATCGCTACCCAATAGCATCTCAGAATCAACAGCTCTACCATGGCTCACTAGCCAGAGAAAACTCCACTGTGGCAGACCAGGTGAATTTGCTGCTCCATCTTTCTATCAGTACCATTCAGCAAGTCATAGATGCAGCTGACCTACTATTCACAATTTCTTCACATACAGTACTCACCATGAGGGGCAACTTATATACCTTGATCTGCTTTCAACAAAGCCAATATGGCAGAACCTGTGCAGGCCCATGGCCCGTCTGTATATTGCGTCAGACAACCAGCAGTGAACTATTAAATGTATAGTACATACCAGCAAATGAAGAGTAGTTATAGGGCATATTAGTACAGTACACAATAAACCGAGCAGTAATAGTCCAATGGACAAGAGAGTTCAGTTCATCTTGGTAAGGGGGCAGATGGTTTAACTCAATCACCAGTTACACACCGTTAACTAATAAAGACACTAAATGCAGACAGTCTCCACACAACACTGGACATATAAATTCATCCTTTTGCATGAATGAAGGTTCATTTCTCTGTGTGCAAAAATACAATTTAGCTCCTCAAGTGTGGCAAGTCTTACCCATGAACAGGTTTTATCCTTGGTGTTATTTGCTAACAGTATAGGGTATGGAACTGTATGTCATATGTTGTCAACCACAGCTTTTTCTCTCACCAGAAGTGATGAATGAAAGTGACAATTCCGCTGATCAGAGTAACCTTATATAATCTCATCAGGCTGTGATAGCAAGAGACTCTTGGAGAACCAAAGATGTATAGTACATACCGATCAGCGGTCTGTGATTCAGACTTCAACAGATTTCTATCCCAAAGTCACTTTGCTAAGATAAAATAAGCCCCATAGGAACTCTAAAGCTAAAATATAAAACAGGACTAATACATGCTTAACCCCTTCTACACCAGGCCAGCATTCACGTTCCGGCCCAGGCCATTTTTTGCAAATCTGACATGTTACTTTATGTGGTAATAAGTGGAATGCTTTTACTTATCCAAGCCATTCTGAGACAAATGAGTTTTCTTAAGACATATTGTACTTCATGACACAGGTAAATTTGGGTCAATATATTTCACCTTTGTTTATAAAAAAAATCCCAAATTTATAAAAGAAATTTGGAAAAATTAACAATTTTCAAAATTTCAATTTCTCTGCTTTTAAAACAGATAGTGATACCTCATAAAATATTAATTACCTAAAGGAGTTTTCTGGGTTCAGAGCTGAACCTGGAGTTGTCCTTCTTTTTACCCCTCTGGCCCCTCTGAGATGAGCATCGGAGCATGTTCTCCCTTGTTCTGCACTGTCGCACGATGCAAGGGCTGTTGTTTACATTTTACACTGCTAGGCTGAGGCTTCGGTCTAGCAGTGTTGGCAGTGATGTCACTAGGGTAGCGGGCTTTAATGCTGCCCTAGCCTGTTTTACAGGTCGTTATTGATGCGGCGATACCCAATATGTCTACTTTTTAAAATTTATTTCAGTTTTACACAATAAAAGCATTTTATGAAACAAAAAAAAATCATAGTGTCTCGATTTTCTGAGAGCCATATTTTTTTTTGGGCGATTGTCTTATGTACGGGCTCAATTTTTGCTGGATGAGGTGACGGTTTGATTGGAACTATTTAGGGGTACATAAAAAGGTGACAAAAAAAGCCTTTTTGGAACAGTTTTTTTTTTAAATTTATGACGGGGTAGATTATGTGATATTTTTTATAGAGCCAAGACAATATGTCTGTGTTTTTGTTTTCTAATTTTTAGAACTTTGTATGCTAGGGGAAAGGGGTGTTTTTTTTGTTTCACTTTTTTTTACTTATTCATTATGAAAAACAGTTTTTTTTTACAACTTTCTATTTTTGCTCCACTCAACTTTTGGCGGTCTGACCCCCTTTGCAATGCATTACAATACATCTTTATACCAGTGTAATACACTGACAGTTTATTTATTTTTTATACACACTTATGTAACGCTGACATATTCTGCAGGGCTTTTCAGACATTAGCATCACACTGTCCCCAATGGGGTTCACAATCTAAGGTCCCTATCAGTATGTCTTTTGAATGTGGCAGGAAACTAGAGAACCCGGCGGAAACCCACGGAAACACGGGGAGAACATATAAGATGTTGTCCTTGGTCGGATTCAAACCCAGGACCCCAGCGATGCATGGCACCAGTTTTAACCACTAAGCCCCGCTCCCCAATTGCCTGGATCTCCTATGCCTCATAAGCCCCGGTGCCTGTGTACGGCATTGGGCTGCTTTTTCACCCATTGGATCCCCATCATCATTGCGCAGGGACCTCTTACACACCCCAAACACCTTCAATGCTACGGTCAGCACTGAAAGACAAGATTCTCTGATATTAGTAACATAGTTTGTAAGGCTAAAAAAAGACATCCATCCAGTTCATCTTGTAATCCTACGAAGCGTATCCAGAAGAAGGCAAACAAAAACCCCAATTTTCCCCATTTTAGGGGGAAAAATTCCTTCCTGTCTCCAATCAGGCAATGAGAATTACTCCTTGGATCAATGACCCATCTCTAGTAACTATAACCCATAGTCTCACTGCTCTTACCGTAAAGAATCCTCTACTATGTTTGTGTACAAACTTTCTTTCCTCCAGGCGCAGAGGATGTCCCCTCGTCACAGTCACAGTCCTGGGGATAAATAGATCATGGGAGAGATCTCTGTACTGACCCCTAATATATTTATACATAGTTATTGGATCTCCCCTCAGTCGTCTTTTTTCTAAAGTGAATAACCCTAATTTTGATAATCTTTCTGGGTACTGTAGTCCACCCATTCCAGTTATTACTTTAGTTGCCCTCCTCTGAACCCTCTCCAGCTCTGCTATGCCTGCCTTGTGCACAGGAGCCCAGAACTGTACACAGTACTCCATGTGTGTTCTGACTAGTGATTTGTATAGTTATTTCATGGAAAATACACATACTTACTAAAACATATTAGGAAAGCAGACAGACGCTTTTGAATTGATTTATAGCAGTCTTACGCCCAAACATTCATTTTACATTAATTAAGCAGTAATGTTGAAAAAAGTAAGGCAGGTAGAGATAGTGAGGTTTTTAGCTGTAAGCATAGTCTTTTGTTCATTTTCTGTATATGGAATACAGTACTTTGTTACTTCCTTGTACTTATAGATCATCTGCTGTACTATTGCGTGTGTTTTGCATTTAACTTACCTAGAAAGGCACGGTAGTGCCCAGTGTAATTCACACTGCCGTAGGTTTAGGTGTACCTCATTTGCAGGCAGCTGCAATGTGAGCTCTTATGCCCTGCCCTGCCATTGACCTCCAACCTGATTTGAAAGAGCCATCCTTTTTCAGAGTGAGAAGTTATTCATTTGCTATAATAGCTCTATTTCAGCCCTTCTTTCTGAGATAGACAATTGAACAAAAATGGGATGGTTTAGAGATATTGACAACTGTTCGAATAGAACAACACAGAACCCATTTTAGCTGTGATCAAAGTGGCTGGAAGAAAGAAAGAAAGTTGTCGTTTAACAATGTTTCCTGATGTGTACCATTTGTAGAGAACATTAATAGCAGACACTTGGATTAGATGGCTCACATTAGTCTCCCGATTGTGAGCTGCTTTACAAAGGCTCGGAAGACTTCCTTATAAAAAACCCTAGGCTAAAACACACCTAATTGATGCACTGCCATACAAAATATCAAAACCTTAACACTTTGTAGAGAGAAAAAAGGGGAAGATTTAAGCCAGCTGATAAGACGAATGACCGTTTCAAGAAAATAAACATGCCGCCAACATAAACTGCTTGGTAGAAGGCACAGCGTATTGAAATTCTGCCCAATGTTAAAGGAGCAGTTTAAGAGAACATGCCACATTTATCACAGCTTCACAGACAAGTTATTGAGCTGTCTATGAAAAGCAGAGCCAAACAGGAAGGCTTTCAGCAGAAAGCAGTGGTTGAGGTCCTTGATTGATAGAGTTAGATGATGCAAAGCTGTCTGATGACCTTTCTGTGAAATAAAGTGAAGGAACTCAAGGACTTTTATGGTGATCTCTGACCACAGATGAACAGCTCCTTTATTACAGCAAAGATTCAGGATGCACCATATTCTTTATTGTGCTACTTTCCAAAGCGCAGTATTATGTGTCCAGACTGTAACTATAACCCAGTGATGTCATCCTAGACCCGGAGCACAAACAATAACCACAATGTCCTCTATTTATATGGCTACTATTGCAGGTTTTTTGTAATGTAATATTGCAGCATTCGCACATAACTAAATCATTTATCATAAAAACTCCTGTTTAAAAATTACCTGTTATATCGTCAAAATACTGCAGCTTTCTGCATGCCTAAACAGCCACACAGCAATGAATCTGATCTTTTTTCCCAAATGCTCTTGTTCTTTGCGATATTGGCAGCATTAATTTCAGAGCCCCATATGCAAATTAGCCCCCAGACTTCCAAGGGGGCGACCACGGATGTTGAGTGTACCTATTAGCTCTGATGCTGTCCCCTCAGTGCAGAGAGATCCAGGGCGACTACTGATTTTGTGAGATATATCCTATCTCCCAGGGTCTAGCACTGACAGGATCTGGGAGCAGAGAGAAGTGCAGCTAGCCTGAAGCTTTCCACTTTGGCTCTGCTGCAGGCTGGCTACAAGTCCCAGACGCTGTCATCACAAGATGCTATGAGAAGAGAGCATAATCTTGTGAGACAGTGCATGTCATTGAGATTTCAAGAACGGTGGGGTCTATTGGAGAAAAACAAACAAACACCTGATTCAATGCAGTGGTAGCTATGTAGGTATGCCGACAGCTATATTACTTTGACTACATGACAGGTCTTCTTTAAATGGGGAAATAAGGTTTATTCATGTATGGAACATTGATGTTTATTCTACATGCTGTATCTTTAAAGGGGTGGTCCCATGTTGACCTCTCATGGCGAAGATGGGAATAACCCAATTAAGTTCCATAACTCCGTTAGCAGTGAATGGCAGACCAACCCAGGCCAGCATTTACTGTGAGTTATTCCCATCTTGGCTAAATTGGGACAACCTGTTTCATTGAGCTCTAAGGTATATTTTGGTTTGCCTTTCAACAGCATCAGCTATATGTACAGTACAGTAGGCTGGGTTTTCCCAATATACCTTTATGGGTTCAAGGCTGGACATGCACTCAGCTTTATTCAACATGTGCATACATGCAATGTAGCACTATATAAGTACTGATAGAAGACTATTACAAGTTTTGGTAACACCATGGAGAGCTGCCCATGCGTCTGTTATAGTTACTCCAGCTGAATACAATCTTACCAGAGGATTCTGTTTTAAGTTCTTCTTTCGTCATTATGTGCAATGGTCTAGTGACATATTTTAGTACAGCTTTGACCATAAATACCTTGTTTATGTGTTAGGAAAATCCATTACATGTGATTTCCAAATATATATTAGTTGCTTTAGTTATGGGGGGGCTGTTGTGCAAATGTCTACAGACTGCAGTTCATTGACCAGTAAGAGCAGTGAGCTCCAACCTGTGGCTCTCCAGCTGTTGAAAAGCTGCAACTCCCATCATGTCCTGGTAGCCGCAGGGAGTCAGGACTTGGGACCTTTTATACTGACAATGTCATGAATTAATGGTGGTTTCATTTATATAACCATATTACAGAGATGCAACAGGCAGAGGAAAGTTCATGTGACAAACTTTCAGAACAGGAAAAGGACTTTTGCAATGTGAAGCACATTAATAACTTGTAGAATAGTCAGTTATGTTGTCATTTGCATCTATTTGAAGGAAATCTGTCAGCTCAAAAACATATTTTAAACTAGCGCAAGTGGTGAATAGTGCCAGTGGAGTTGAGTTCAGTTATGTAATTGTTATTCTTATACTCACTTGCATTCTAATGCTGTACTGCCACAAATCAGCAAATCTAACCTTATGCACGTCATGGAGAGAACTCAAAGAGGAGTCCTCTCAATGCATTTATAGCTTTTTGTAGGAGCATAGCATCAGAATGGAAGTGAATATGCAGATAAAGATTATAATAATCATACTCAGCTTCAATTACACTATATACTGTTTATGTTAGTTTGAGGGGTGTTTTCGAGCTGACAGATTACCTTAAATATATCCTAGAAGAAAAAATGTTTAAAATGGTCAGTTGAAAACAATGCACCACTAAGTCATATATGAGATAAGGTATTTATGCATGTATATGTTGCAATTTCAACTACAACAGTCACTGCTAGTTTTTTTTTTTAATTTTTTTAATTTATTTATTTAAAGGGATTTAATCGTTGGACAACTATGTAATGACTAGAGGATTTTACAAGTGAGCAGTGTGTGTTCTTCAGCTTTTGCAATCACTAAGGGCTGGACATCATTCTTGGCTCGAAACATTTGGTGAATCAGCATTCATAGGCTGACCTAAATGAACATAAAAGCTGCAACACTGTTCACATAAAGAACTGTGATCCACAAAAAAATCCACCTTAGGGTACTAACATGGCAGGGGTAGGGAACCTCCGGCTCTCCAGCTGTTGTGAAACTACAATTCCCAGCATGCTTCATTCATTTCTATGAGAGTTCTTAGAAGAGCAGAGCGAGTATGCTTGCTGGGAGTTGTAGTTTCACAACAGCTGGAGAGCCGGAGGTTCCCTACCCCTGATTTAGATGGAGAGAACATTTTTATTATATTTTGTTTAATAGAGAGGGTTAAAAATATTTACCTTCGTTGAAAATCATCATAAGACTTAGATAGTAAGACACTGTGGTGTCAATTATATGTTTTTATTAATGTAAATTTTTTCAAATGTAGCAAGGTTGAAGCATCTTTTATGCCGAACTTAGGCTACTTTCACACTTGTGGCAGCAGGGTCCGGCAGGCTGTTCCGGTGGTAGTCCACCGTGCCGCCACCGTGAGAACTCAGAGAAAAGTAATAGTTATTGACCATGGTCTTACAATAAAGTTTGCTTTATTCACTTATTACTTTTGCTTGGAACTCCAGTACCCTGCATGCAGTTGTATTGCTCTTGCAGAAAGGTGGCATTTATGCTGGAATCCCACCAGTTCCCTGAAGGATCTCATTACAATGTATGGGTTTAAGTGGTGCATGGATATCCTGGATATGTTATATCCTGTAGTCTGCTCTTCTGTAGTCAGAGCAGACTATCAGATTTACAGAATAGAAATGTGAACCTAATCTTATATCAAGACTCAGACTATTAAGAAGTTTAAAATTTGGTGGACCTCAAAATGAAATTACATTTAGGGCCATACAGACTTAATTTATAAACTCTGATGTTAAAGAAGTTTTCTAAGATCTATCAACCCTCTTTAATTAATTATAAATTGCCTGCAGAAGAATATCTCCAATACACTGACCGTCTCTACTTATGAAACGTACGCATTCTGCATGAGGTGGGAAAATGACGATACGCCCCCGCAAGAGTGGGAAAGTGAAGATTACGCCCCCCTCAGAACTGGAAAAAAACAGCCGGCCCACCGGGATCTAACTATTTGCCCGTATAGGAAGTGAAGACTCCTTCCTCAGTACTCCACCCTCCTCTGAACTAGTTTAGACCAGCGCTGAACACTGAGCAAGTAGCAAGCATGGCTAAAGAGCTGCGTCCCAACTGGAACCAGATAGCCTTTGGGGACGAGTTCCCTGAACCACCGCCCGCTCCAGACATCAGGGTGTCACGCTGTGAACTGAAGGCGAGTAAACCACCTACAGTGCCCTTATTCTCCTTACCGCGTGCGGAGTTAGCTGCGCATCGTGAGGCGGTTCTCAGTCATCAGGCGGCTGGTGCGTCTGCTGTGGCTGGTGTGTCTGCTGTGGCTCGTGCGGCGGAGATGGCTGGAGCCTCCACTTCGCCACCCAGGAGGAGATCCACTACAACACCTTCCATAAGGCAGAACCCGATTGTGCCACCATCGGTGACGGCCCATGCGCAGACCCTCTGGGACTATAAAAACGCCGTGGAGGACTTGGTCATCCAGGTACTGGACCACCCTAGGCCGGGAGATCCTGCATTGGAACGCCGAAAGGGAACGGTCCTGTGATTTTCCGTTGAGAGAGGGTCTGGCTTCCTGGCAGACGACGAGGACGGAAAGGAGTATTTTGTGGGCCGCAGGTCGGTGAAACGGCCGTACCTGCAACAACCTCGTCACAGCCTGTACGTGAGGGATCAGGTGGAGTACATCCCCATGGCGTCCCTGAAAGGCCCATTTGCGACTGGGGTTACCCTCCTTTCTAAGCCCCTGGTACCTACAACAGAACCTGAAGTGTGGGCGGATGAACCACCAGGTCCAGGACGCTTGCGTCGCCTTCAGGAGTCCCCAGATGGCGTCCTCCGGTTCAGGAAAAAGCCACAGCCGGAGCCTCTGATTCCTGGACTGCCAGAACCACCACCACCACAGTCCTTTCAGCTGAGTCAGCTAAAGACAACATCGTTTACGTTCCAATCCATGGCAATCCACCAATACCAGCTGTCGTAGAAGATGAAGTCAGCAGCAGCCAGAGAAGCTGGGACTACTTCCCTGGATGCAACCTTGCCAGAATCTTATCTTGGTCTTGGAATGGTCATGGAATTGGTTTTAAGGTTACAATAAACAGTTTAAACTTGTCTATTCACATAATTTACTATTTCATAATCTTCCACACTTGGGCAGTTGGTAGAGCTCATTTGATCAACAAGTTTTCCACTGTTAGGTCTGGTGTTCTGTTACAAAAAACACTTCACTCTTTTCCTGAAATTTCTCCCAACAGAGTTCAAATAATAGTTCATTGTTGCTAAATGTAATTAGGACGGTAGCTGAAGCTTCTATCTCTTGAAGTACCTTCCTACTTTGTAGAACATTTATATCTGGGATCACTCTGTTTTATGTTTAACTACATTGCTCCTTTGAAAACATAGATAAAAGCAGAATCCACTTAAGTTATGTAACTGTACAAAAATAGATTTGGTTTTTAGTGAACATAAAGATTTATTGATCGTCATTGTTAATATTTGCCTCTCTATCCTGGTACAATGTAAACCCCAGCCAGCACTTCTATCCTCAGAGACAGAAATGGAGCAGTTGTGAGGCTGGATCAATAGATCCAAAAAGCATAGTTCTCTAAAAGCCATACACAATTCTTCCTCTTTTTAGCATAGAAGAAAGATTACAAAGATTAAAGGAAATTTAGTTACGGAAAGTAATTTAATAATTTTTAAGTTTATTCAAATCTTTAAGCCGTAAAGGACATTTATAAAAAGCGAGCACCTGACTTTGTCCAGCGGGCATTGTATGGTTCCTTGGTAGAGATGGGCATATTTCTTGAAATTTTTTTTGAGTCTATTTCTAATAAATCAGCCAGAAAATTAAATTTGGTTCCAAATTGCTTCTACCTGAATCGAAAGTGCTCCAACTGAGGTCTCCTAGGAATCATATTCTTGTCTTTCTCTCTTTCGTTTTAGCTTTCTCTCTCTCTCCCTCTTTCTCTGTCTCTCCCCTTTCCAGGTCTTTAAAGTAAAGAGAGCAATAGTAAATAATGTGAGTAGCACTGACATATAGCATATACAGTATGTGTTGGTAAATGCATGGTTGATGGTGTTGTCAAACAGCCTGTCAGATGCATGCTCCTTAAAATTAAAAAAGGTTTAAAAAATTGTCCCTTATTTGGGGCAGATATCTGACAGTTTTTAAACATACCGTGGCATCAGAAAATGTGGCATGTTCTGAACAAGTGGCCTAAAAATGATGCCTTTATGGGGGACAGATGGCTGCCTTTGTGTACAGTATACACTCATGGTAGTATTGGAAGAGGCAGTGGCTTGTTCTGAGCAAGCTTCTAAATGTTATTATTTTTGTGGGAGCAGCATCAGTACAGTATGAGAGTAGAAACTTACTGGCAAGGTAAGAGATATGCAGCTATTTAGGCAGGAGATGTGCAGCTGTTTAGGGGTTATAGTAGTGGCAATGGTCGGTGCACAGTATGAAACTCGACAGGCAAGGCAGGAGATTTGTCGCTGTGTAGGGGTGGTAGTAATAGTCTCAAGGCAGTAGATTTGCAGCTGTGTAGGAGTGGTAATAAAAGCAGTAGGGAGAGTATCAGCTGCAGCAGCAATCGAATATAAAACTGAGTGTATGTGTGTATGTCCGCTAAAGCAATCCGCATCGTCGCAGCTACAATCACGAAATTTGGCACACAGGTACATCAGGTGTCCGGGAAGGTTTTAGAACGGGTCTCAGCTCTCCAGGACGTACCGTTCCTGAGATATTCCCAAAAAATGCATTAGCCAATAGAAGCCTGGTCACATGACCCTTATCAGCCAATAGAAGCACACACCAGTAACAACACAGCCAGTTCACTGCTGTAGGTCTGCTTTAAAGGGGCAGAGCGCTGTGGATGACACTGTTAAAGGAGTATTCTGGTTACCATAACTATAACTTATGTTTTAGACTAACTCATCATCAATCATTAACTCATATAATGTAAATTTCACATATTTACTGTTCAGTAGTAACAAAAGATGTTTTCTTCCACTGCTACCCACTTTCCTCCTAAATTACTATGGCATTGACCTGTAATTCAGCCACCTTCAAAAGAAGGACTTAAAACCCCCACCCCCAGATCCCACTAAGTCACGCCCCCGACTCAGTCAGGCCACGTCCCTTCTACGCCGCATCTGACCGGGATTGCAAAAATGAAGGTAAAAAATCACCTTCTGTCAACTGCAGGGGTGGGAGGGAGGTTGACTTTCTCCCTGCAGCTCATGCTCAGACTGCACAGTGCTGCTGTCTGAGAGTGAGCTGTTCAAAATGACATCTCTGTGTCCATCCAGGCCCTGCGCATGACAGAGGACAGAGAGTCTGAAAGCCAGGCTGTCCAGCCTTCCCCCAATGTGAAGCCATGCCACCAATCCACATGAAGCCACACCCTTAAACATGAGGCCACACCCCCTGTGCCCATTCAGGCCCTGCGCATGACAGAGGACAGGGAGTCTGAAAGCCAGAATGTCCAGCCTTCCCCCAATGTGAAGCCATGCCACCAATCCCCATGAAGCCACACCCCTAAACATGAGGCCACGCCCCCTGTGCCCATTCAGGCCCTGCGCATGACAAAGGACAGGGAGTCTGAAAGCCAGACTGTCCAGCCTTCCCCCAATGTGAAGCCGTGCCACCGGTCCCCATGAAGCCACACCCCTAAACAGGAGGCCACGTCCCCTGGTTCCATGAAGACATGGAGGAGAAGCTGTCTGAGCGTGAGCTACTGAAAGGGTGGACATCCCTGCCTAAAACCAGACCTCTGACCACCCTAGGAGAAGGCTGATGTTAGGGTGGCCAGATGTCCGGCTTTAGGCTGGACAGTTCAGTTTTCTGGCTACCTGTTCTCGCAGTGCCTGGACGGACGCAGGGATGTCCACCCTTTTAGTAGCTCACGCTCAGACAGCTTCTCCTCTGTGTCTTAATGGAGCCAGGGGGCGTGGCCTCATGTTTAGTGGTGTGGCTTCATGGGGACCGGGGGCACTGCTTCACGTTTGGGGGAATGGCCAGTGAGGTCCGACTTTTTGGGGTGAAGACAGTGGCCACCCTAGCTGCTGTGGAGGGCACTGTAGAGGTCACTCTCTATATCTTTTAACGACACACACAAACATTAAATGAAATAGATTAAATATACCCGGGCGAAGCCGGGTCCTTCAGCTAGTACAGTATAAAGCACTATGGACTTTGGACAGGTAGACAGTGGCAGTGGCATTTTGGGGCTTGTGATAAATAATTGCTGTCAGTAATTGCAGATCTATTCATTGATCTCAGTCTGAAGCCTGTGAAAATCCTCATGGATCCATGCCTCATTCATTTTTGACAAAAGGACAAGTTTGTTTGTTTAGGTTTGACGCCACCTGCCACGAAGAAAACCCTCTCTGAGATGACATTTTAGACTGGATAAGACAGTACAGAGGCAGCAAAATGGGCAAATTTATGCCAATGTTCCAAACTGGCAGCCCAGAATTCCATTAGATCAGGGAACAGGGTATGTGCTTGAGAAAGGAGCCTCCTGGTCAGAAAGGAATCTCCTGGTCACACATGGGGACAGCTGGTGTCTGCTCTGTGAAAGCTGTGGGAAAATGTGTATCCTGGTAATACAACAATTTTGCCTCCTTTTCAGCATAAAAAAAAAAAACAATGTCGGTGAAGACAAGAAAATCATAGAGATTTTCATCAATCAAAAACTCTTAAAATAGAGCTTGCAGATGGCAATCGTTTGGAATGTGCATGTACACTGGAAAGAATGAATTTTTGGGAAGATAAGACATTTTTTATCAATTTTAGTGAAGACAATAAACTTGAAGACAATTTTCTGCAGTCCAGATTTGCTGTTAGATAATTTTGCAGCAAATGTACAGTGTTTTACAGCAGCAGCAAAGTGAATGAGGTTTAGCAATTCTCATTTACACTTGGAAGAAAAAAAATCTCTAAAAACTGACCTGTGTTGCGGATTTTAAATCTACATCTTATCAATTTATACCATGGATTTTCATTGGAAAGATTGAAATCAGCAGATCAGGCACACAATTTTGATATATTGATTTTTTGGAAGACCATTTATATTACTTGTTTTAAAAAAAATTGGCATCTGGACAAAGTCCAATACAATGTACATTAGGGGTTAGACGCACTCTAAAACATGAATTTTTGGAAATGTATCTAACTTTTTTTTTTTTAATTAGCACTTGGAAAGAGACCAATACAATGTATGTTAGGTCAGGTACATGATTCATATTTTAGATATTTTGAAAGACAATTTTGTAAAATTGTGACAAAAATGTACACTTGGATAAATTCGAATACAAAAATGGCCATCACTTTGGAAAAAAATGGCCACACGGGACCACTCCCACCACCCAAGCTTGTCCTAGGTCTGACTCACTTTTCAGCCTTTTCAGGCCAATACATCAGGTTATGTACACTTGTCTTTGCTAAATAGAACTCTTGCAATACAATTTTCACCAAAAAATGCACAATTGGACACAGCCTGGGGCCAAAATATATGTTAATGGTCTTGCTAGAAAATATGCTTATTCGTACCCTTCGGGTTCATTCAGACGGCCGTATGCTGTACGCAAAAATACGGATCCGTTTTTCTGCAGACAATTTAGCATGTCCGCAAAAAAAAAAACGGATTACTTTCCGTATTTTTGCGGACCCATAGACTTCAATGGGGGCACGTCCTGATTTTCACTGACAAGTATAGGACATGTTTCAGTGTTTTTGCGGAGCTGTGGAAGGGAAAAAAGGGCCCCATAGAAGTGAATGTGGCAGCATCTAATCCGCAAAAAAACGGATCCGTATTTTTGCGGATAGCATACGGCCGTCTGAATGAGCCCTTATACTGTAAATTGCACAAGCTTTGAAAAAGTTTTAAAAAACAAAAAACAAACAAAAAAAGGTGCAATAGCATGTTTCCTGGGTGCAACCAAAACATTTACTGATTTTGATTAAGTAAAATTAATTTAATTTTAATTTAAGTGTCTTGTATACCTATAAACTGTAGAAAACTTACCACAGGTTTTTGGAAAAAAAAACACAGGCGCGATAGAACATCTCCTGGGTGCAACCAAAATACAGGCTGTTGTGGACACGGAAAAATGAATTTATTTAAGTTCTTTGTACATTTAAAAACTGTACAAAAATTGAAGCAGGTTTTTTGGGAAAAAAACACAGGTGTAATAGAATGTCCCTTTGGTGCGACTGCGATGCTCACTTATTAGTGGTAGTAGAATTGTAACTAGTTTTTGGAAAATAAAAGGTGCAATAGGACGTCCACTTGGTGCGACTATAATATACATTACACTGTTGTTGACAAAAATATACTTATTGTACGTGTATAAACTGTAGATGCTTTGCGGCAGGTTTTTAGACAAAAAAAAAGCTGGGTCCTGCACATAAAAAAGAGTAATGGCTCTTTAAAAGCTAATTTCTCTTCTGTAGTGCAATACATGAAGTTATGATCAGCTCTAGCTATAGACAGACACTAACTCTATCTTGTCCTTAATTATGAAGTCTGACTTTCTACCTAGTAATTCAATCTACCTAACTAAATATATTTTCTTCATATTCCCTGCACTGTCCCTGGAAGACCATTGGATGGCTGGCTAGTGTGTCTTATTGCTCTGCCCATCACAGACATGGCCGATACGTCTCATCACATCCGTGGCTGAGCTCAGAATTGCATCTGTACTTCAGACCCAGCATAGAACCTGATAGACCAGCCAATATCTACCCTCCAATGTAATCCTCTGTCTTCATCTCTGCCTCCCTCACTAGTGTACTGAATTTTAAATTTAAAAATGTGGGCATCATTTTTGCTTGACTAGTGTGAATCGAACTGCCAAAACTTTGGAAGAAGAATTTTTGTGAAATTTATGACAAATCTGATTAATTTAGAATTAATTCATTCATCGGTATTCACCAGTGATGTCAGTTATTCAGAACTACTATTCCAAGTATGTATCCACTACACAAGCTCACCGGGGAGCAGATGAATTCCCCCTGAACCGACAAGAAAGCCTCTCGCTACCAGTAAACTCCACCCCCTTTGTGCACGTAAACAGTAGTAAGACGGTTGTAGTGGGTCCCAGCTCCTGAATTTGAAAGGAAGTTAGGCATAATGTGCTGCTTGGGAGCTCCTGCTTTTCCAAGCAGCTGGTATAGACAGTTCATCATAAGTAAATAGGAGAACTGATTCATTAGTGTGGGGGGAGGGGTCAGTATATTTGACTGACAAATGTTCGTTCAAAAAGCACACCTAGTCAGTAAGGTTGTGTTCACAAAGTTTGATTTTCTCAAAATGGCGGCAGAAAACAAAGCATTGTGCCCCAAATTTCCTCCTTACTTCTTCATTTTCTTACTTACTAAGCATGCTGAATCGGCACTGCTAGTCACTAAGTAAAGACTGCCTGTATGATCAGTCTGGAACCTGAGCCCTGCTGCTTTGAGGGGTAGTAGCCTGGCTCAGGGGGACCTAGGGACCACAACTGGAAGCTGTAGCTTCCAAAGATCAGTTTTTCTCTACGTCATTTTTTGTAAAAGGGTGACCTTAGTGGGGATTAAAAGGGTTTTTCCAAGATATTTTTACTGATGACCTATCATCTGGATAAGTCATCAGTATCTGATTGGTTGGTGTCCAACACCCGGGACCCCCGCTGATCAGCTGTTTGAGAAGGCACCAGTGCTCACAGTAGCAACGTGATCTTCTCTCAGCTCACCAAGCACAGCACCATATATTTTACGGTGGCTGTGCTTGGTATCGCAGCTCAGCCCCCAATCACTTCATGAAGGCTGAACTGCGCCTAGGACATGTGACCAACAAATGTGACATTTTGGGAGGGCATTTTGGGTATACACAGACATTGCATGCAACTTGCAAGTGAATTGCATAACACGGTCATCACATTTCCCATCAAAATTGGAAATTTCTATGCATCTGCATGCAATTTAATAGAAGGTATGTGTGTAGTCACAGCTCCACCCCAGTCTCATCAGACATTTTATACACTATTATTTATGTGCTGATTGGTGCAGTTCTGTACACAATGTATGACTGACTCGTCTTGCTTTAAATGAGCTTGGTTCTGTTACTGTATCTATGCACGTAGTTTGGTTCCGTTACTGTATCTGAGCACACAGCTTGGTTTTGTCACTATATCTATACATGCAGCTTGGTTCTGTTAATGTATCTATGCACGTAGTTTGGTTCCGTTACTGTATCTGAGCACGCAGCTTGGTTTTGTTACTATATCTATGCACACAGCTTGGTTCTGTTAATGTATATATACAGGGGCGTAGCTAAAGGCTCATGGGCCCTGGTGCAAGAGTTCAGCTTGGGCCCCCCCCCTTCCTTCAGCGCTGGTGCACCTAGCATTTCTGCCGGTCAAGTCAAAAATTGAACTCCCCCTCCCCCCATGCCAAATTCTCACCCTAACCTTTTCCCATTACGTATATCACTACAGAACAGTATATCACTACAGGCTAAGGCTACATTCACACGAGTTGTTTTTGCAGCCTCCGATCTGCATATTTTGTGGCTCAGATGTGGACCCATTCACTTCAATGAACACTGTGTGCTGTCCGCATCTGTATGTCCATTCCTATTTTTGTCCATTTGCGGACAAGGATAGGCATTGTTACAGTGGATCTGCAACAAAAAAAAACGGATGCCATACGGAACATCATCCATGTTTTGCGGATCCGCAATTTGCAGACTGCAAAACACAATGTTCATGTGAATGTAGCCTAATACAGCGCCCCATACCTCTTACATCCAGTGACGTCTCCTCTGATGTAGATCTTCTCTTTCCTCATCTTCTCCTTTCAGACCAGACGCCATTTTTCAGCCATTTCTCATCTCTGCAGTTTGACAGAAAAAAATCTTAGTTTACTACTTTTCCATCATCCTCCCATCTTCTGGACAAATCATCCTACCACCCCCAGTACTGTGCCACTAGTACCACACAGATAGTGCCCTTCAATAATTATTGGCAGACAGTGTCCTAAAATAACTGTGCCCAGCAAATAGTGTCCCATAATAGTGTGAACATAACACCCCCCCAGAAATAACTGTGCTGATACTGTGCCAGGGTGCCCCCCACAGTAATAGTGCCCCCAAATTATGTGCCAGTAAGAAACGCCCCAATAATGCGCCAGAAGTTCGCCCCATTGATTCCCCCCCAAAATCACGTGTCAGTAAGAAATGCCCCCAGTGCCCCCATGTGCCAGTAAGAAATGCCCCAGTGCCCCCATGTGCCAGAAAAATGCCCCCAGTGCCAGTAAAAATGCCCCTAGTGCCAGTAAAAATGCCCCCAGTGCTCCCATGCCATAAAGAAACGCCCCCAAGTGCCAGTAAGAAATGCCCCCAGTGCCAGTAAGAAATGCCCCCCAGTGCCCCCATGTGCCAGTAAGATATGCTCCCAGTACTCCCATGTGCCAGTGACAAATCCCCCAGTGCCATGTACCAGTAAAAATCCCCCCAGTGCCAGTAAAAATCCCCCCAGTGCTCCCTTGTGCCAGTAAAAATGCCCCCATGCCAGTAAAAATGCCCCAGTGCCTCCATGTGCAAGTAAAAATGCCCCTAGTGCCCCCATGTGCCAGTAAAAATGCCCCCAGTGCCAGTAAAAATGCCCCCATGTGCCAGTAAAAATGCCCCAGTGCCCCCATGTGCCAGTAAAAATGCCCCCAGTGCCAGTAAAATGCCCCCATGTGCCATTAAAAATGTCCCCAGTGCCAGTAAAAATGCCCCCAGTGCCCCCATGTGCCAGTAAAAATGCTCCCAGTGCCCCCATGTGTCCCTAAAAATGCCCCCATGTGCCCCCAATAGAGTCCGTGACTGCTACAATTTAAAAAAAAAAAAAAAAACACTTATACTTACCTCCATGGAGCTGGCAGCACTGCGATGCAGGCCTCTTCCGGCCTGTGTCCCGTGCTTAGTGCCTGCAGCTTATCAGAGGAACGGGCAGGGGAGACGCCTCTCCCTCCTCTGCCCCACAGTACAGGCAGATGACTATGGAGAAGAGCGCTTCCACAACGGAAGCGCTCCTCTCCCTCTGCCCTGCTGCCGCCCCCAACTGTGCGCAGGGCCGCGCCGCACCTGGCTAATTGGCGGTGCGGCCCTGCAAGTGGCAAGGCGGGCCCTCGGGGCCCGATCGCAACTGCGACCGCTGCGACCCCTATAGCTACGCCACTGTATATATACACAGCTTGGTTTTGTCACTATATCTATACATGTAGCTTGGTTCTTTTACTATATCTATGCACGCAGCTTGGTTCTGTTACTATATCTATGCACGCAGCTTGGTACTGTTAATGTATATATGCACACAGCTTGGTTCTATTACTGTATCTATGCACGCAGCTTGGTTCTGTTACTATATCTATCCATGCAGCTTGGTTTTGTTACTATATCTATGCACACAGGTTGGTTCTGGTACTGTATCTATGCACGCAGCTTGGTTCTGTTACGATATCTATACATGCAGCTTGGTTCTGTTAATGTATATATGCACGCAGCTTGGTTCTGTTAGTATATCTATGCATGCAGCTCGGTTCTGTTACTGTATATATGCACACAGCTTGGTTCTGTTACTGTAACTATGCACGCAGCTTGGTACTGTTAATGTATATATACACACAGCTTGCTTGTTTTACTGTATCTAGGCACGCATCTTGGTACTGTTACTATATCTATGCACGCAGCTTGGTACTATTAATGTATCTATGCATACAGCTTGGTTCCTTTACTACATCTATACACACAACTTGGCTCTGTTACTGTATCTATGCATGTAGCTTGGTTCTAGTACTGTATCTATACATGCATCTTGGTTTTGTTGCTGCCATTCCAACACCTCTTCGATCCCTTCTCCTCTCTATTTCCTGCCCCTGGGATCGACACAAAGGAAATGGCATAGACTGCTCACTCTGTAATGAGCTGTAATGATTAAGGAAAATACATAAATTGCAGCCGCACACCGCTACCAGATAAAGCACAAAATGTCACAGTGATAGAATATTCCAAAGCTCATGCTATGCTTGTTTAATAAATTAGAGACTCTTGGCAAATACATTTTGTACAAAATTATCTGAGCCCATTCACCACAATCGTCAAGGTGGTCTCTGCAGAATGGGAACCTAACACTTTGTCCTACCCATTACGTGCCAGTCTTGGCTTCCATATAATCAGGGGGTGTTTTGTTCCACATGCATGTAATGTCCACTTGCCTTTTGCCATTTCTGGTACTACAAAGGCCTCCCCTAGTTCAGGAGTGCAGACACTAACATGCATGCCGAATCACTCGGCTTTATAGTTGCACTGATTAAAAACCACCTGTGGGGCAAATGGGCTGGTCAGGAGTGCATGACCAAATGGAGTAGCCACACCTCCAGTACAAACTTGCAAAGGAAAAAAGGAAATTTCAGTCAGCACATCCCAGAGTGCAGGTGCTGGTTGCTATGGATAAATACATGTCAAAGGAAAATACATAAATTGCAGCCGCACACCGCTACCAGATAAAGCGCAAAATGTCACAGTGATAGAATATTCCAAAGCTCATGCTATGCTTGTTTAATAAATTAGAGACTCTTGGCAAATACATTTTGTACAAAATTATCTGAGCCCATTCACCACAATCGTTAAGGTGGTCTCTGCAGAATGGGAACCTAACGCATGTAATGTCCACTTGCCTTGTACTGGAGGTGTGGTTTTTAACCCATTCTGTTCCCTTTTTTAAACAAACTCATTACCCTGGAAACCCCTTTGTAATTTTAAGTGATTTAAGTTCATTAATAATAATACAAGGGAGGGTCATTATATAACAAAATTACCATGTAACCATGACTTGCTTTACCTTCCCAATATTGATATAACTGGTGACAGGACAATGTTATCATTTACATATTCAAATTATGGTTGCATGTCGTCAGTAGGGAATGGCATTATTAAGTGTCATATCATGTGAATGTCTGTGAATATCTTCTGCTATCTGTCATGTCCATAAAGTTCTTACATGATGTTTGTGTAGGCTCTTCAGAAGTGAATTACATGTAATGATAAGTGGGACATGGTAGTTGTTTTTTTTTTTTTGTACCGAGAAGGTTGCTGTAAAATTGGCCTTCTCTTGTTTGGGGGTGTAACTGTATCATGGAGCCAGATGGCCATCATGGTTACCAGATTCTGAACAAATAATATTATATAGCATTGCCTATCTTTACCTAAAATATATTTTTATATATTTTGGTGGAAGCTTTAATTTCTTAGGTATAAGCATTTGTTTTTAGTTTTTTTTTTTTAATGCTAGAGTGTCCCGAGTATGATATACATGGATACTGATTTTTGAATACATGATATCAGATTTTAGAAATAATTATAACATTTTTTTTTGTGAAGGAGCTCAGAATATTATATTAACTTCTAACAGCTTTAAAAAGGCAAAGATCCCAAATATAAAAAGGGTTGAACAGCAAATTAGCATTTTTATTATTATTGTTGGTTTATACCGTATTTTTCGCTTTATAAGACGCACTCCCCCCCCCCCAAAAGTAGGGGGAAAATTGTGGTGCGTCTTATAAAGCGAATACAAGTGAGCGCTTCCATTATGGAAGCGCTCACTTGTATGTTTTAGCTGCGGCACCCCCATCAGACCTCAGATCAGTCCTGACTGCGTACAGCACCAGGACGTAGTGCGCGCACTATGACCTGACGCTGCACGCAGTCAGGTGACAGTGAAGCGCCAGCCTTAGAAGCCAGAGGAGTGCCGGACCCGGAGCGGAGCCCCGGCGCAGGACAGGTAAGAGGTTTTTATTTTATTGTTATGGGGCTGGGTGGGCTGATCTGAGGTCTGATGGGGGCACAGTGGGCTGATCTGAAGTCTGATGGGGGCACACTGGGCTGTTCTGAGGTCTGATGGGGGCACAGTGGGCTGTTCTGAGGTCTGATGGGTACACAGTGGGCTGATATTGGGGCACACTGGGCTGATCTGAAATCTGATGGGGGCACACTGGGCTGATCTGAAATCTGATGGGGGCACACTGGGCTGAACTGAAGTCTGATGGGGAAACACTTGGTTGTTCTGAGGTCTGATGGGGGCACACTGGGCTGATCTGAGGTCTGATGGGGGCACATTGGGTCTGATATAAGGTCTGATGAAAAATATATTTTTTTTTCATTTTCCTACTCTAAAATCTGGGGTGCGTCTTATCTTTGGGTGCGTCTTATAAAGCGAAAAATACGGTAATATGATATTTCATGGGATATTAAATAAATTCATAACTTTTTCCCATCCTGTTTCAAGGTTTACATGCAGACCAGACCAGAAATGGAATTTGTGGGCTTGAAACCCAACAATCATGAGCAGTCATTCTGATGAAGAGGCACAAATTAATCATTGTGTATTTCAAGAGAATAAGCCCACCTGGCACAAAATATATCATTCTAAAATTAATTGTGCAATTATATATAAAAAATGAATTTTCATGACAGATGCTCTTTAAGGAACATCTCACAAAGGGTTAAGGAACCTTTGCGTACAGCGTCCATTTTCACCGTTTGTACTTCAGTGTTCCTAACAAAAGTGTTTCACTTGACCTTTAGCTTGATAGAAAACAACAGGAGATTGAAAAGGGAAAAAAAAACCTCACAAAGAAAAACCAAATGCTTTCCCACTATAGAACTTACTAGATCTTTCCGTTAACAGCATAGAATATCTCAGAATAAAACAGGATTATAAACTCCTATTCTTGCTAAAAGAAGAAAAATGTTGTAGGCACTTAGCCAGATGTGTGCTGTGTTACAAATGTTTTCCTTTAAATCATAAAGGCATGTGGCATGGTGGCACCTGGTCTAGTTATTTTAACTTTCAAGTGGCCTCTAAGAGAATCACTTTTTCAATTGTTAGCGAAAAAGTAGAGGGTAGTAATGTTCTGCAGCTCTGTGCTGAGTACAGACAAAAGAGAGTACACTTGAACGGCTGTATTTTAGTACAAATATTTGATCTCTTAGATATGGCTGAAATTTTACAAAATCATATCACCAAGTATAAGCCTCTCCAATCCCAAATTGCCCTAATCAGATTCAAAACATTAAACCTGTAATATCAATAAAAATATTACATATCCATGTGTCTATGTCACTACCATAAAATCTACAGTAATACTATGGTTTCACTAACATTACAAACATGATTAAAGAGGTTGTCTGAGATAATTAACCCAGGGCCGTATTTAAGCTACTTTCACATATGCGGTATAGCTGTCCGGCATGGAATGCTGAGAATCAATAGGACAAAAACCACTGCATGCAGTGCTTTTTTATTGCCTGGATCTTTACCAGACCTCATCATAGTTAATGAGGCCGGCAGGCAGTCGGCACTATCCAGCAATGCCAGATCTAGAGAGATCTCTTACTGCATATGTGAAACTAGCCTTAGAGCTCATGCTGCCCTAAACACTTTAGTGTCCTCCACCCTATTGATGTCCATACAATTTACACTCCTTAAGCCATCAGCTATCTCTGCCAACTGCACCAAAACGCATGTACGTAGTGGCATACCTCTAATACAGGCAGACCACGCAGCTGCTATGGGGACCGTGAGTAAAATTGGCCCGCAGTGAACCAAGGGCCCTGTCCCCTAAGTACACTCATTACTGTCCAGCTCCAGTATAGTATCCCTACCATCAGTGGAGGAAAGCTAAAGGACCTGTGATGATGTCATCATAGGTCCTGTACATCTACTAAAGGAACTGCACAAAGGATGGTGCAGTTCCCAGGTTGTATAGGAGCTTCTGCCAGGACCTGTGATGACATCATCTTCAGCATCATAGGTCCTGTATATCTAGTAAAGGAACTGCACAGAGTATCATGACAGGTCCTTCAACGCCTAACAGCATGGATTAGAACTGCAGGATGAGCTCTCCAATGAGACTAGAATGGAGTGGTAAGAGAAAGTCTTCCTTCTTTCTCTTTATTTGTACCCCATTCCCTATTTTTCTCCTATCTCACTCATATATACAGTACAGAAAGTTATAACCACCATTACCTCATGTACCTCTACCATTACTATATCTATTATACAATATACAATATAATAGATGCGGTGCACACAGGTATGTAGTATACCCAGCAATGTATTGATATGTGAGGTACGGGGTATAATAGATGGAGTTTGTATGGATATATAGTATATACAGCAGTGTACTAATATGTGAGGTATGAGGTATAATAGATGCAGTGGGTACAGATATATAACATATACAACAGTGTACTGATATGTGAGGTACAAGGTATAATAGATGCAGTGGGTACAGATATATAGCATATACAGCAGTGTGCTGATATGTGAGGTACAAGGTATAATAGATGCAGTGTGTTAAGATATATAGTATATACCCCAGTGTACTGACATGTGAGGTATGAGGTATAATAAATGCAGTGTGTTAAGATATATAGTATATACAGCAGTGTACTGATATGTGAGATATGAGGTATAATAGATGCAGTGTGTTAAGATATATAGTATATACAGCAGTGTACTGACATGAGGTATAATAGATGCACTATGTACAGATATATGGTATATACAACAGTGTACTGATGTGTGATGAACGAGATGTAATTAATACCTCACATATCAGTACACTGCTGTATATACCAGCCAGGAATGGGTAGTGGGAGGGGCTATGAATGGGGCATGGGGACCCAATTTAGATTCTTGCTATGGGGCCCAGTGATTTCTATGTACGCCCCTGCATGCACACTGAACTAAAAGCCACACTGCAAAAAAATCTACAAAACCCCAATGCCACTTTTACTAAAAAGCCCACTGAAGTTAAGTGTACCAAAGTTATAAAAAAGTTCCTGCAACTATGTCAAATTGTGTAATATCACAGATGAGAAGGGAAATTTTCTCTCCTACTCACACCAGAACCATATAAGTCACTTTACACATTGTGCGGATTTGTAAGTAAAAAATTCACATCCAAATGCAATAAAAATGCACATAAACCTGCACTATTAATCACGGTTTTGATGTGTTTTTCTGTGTTTTTTTGTTACAGATTTTCTATTATACTATCACAGAATAAACCATGGCCATAAGAGAGATAAATCATAGATATCGGTGCTACTAACACTTCTAAAACTAATTTTGAATTCACCTTTAAAACATACAAAATGTAATGTATTTTTGGCTTTATAAGAAGCACTTTTTAGCAAGACAAAAAATATTGATAAAAAGTGCCTGCTTCTTATATAGGGCTTTTCTTTCTTCAATGTTTTGATTTTATTTCATAAAAAAGTTTTATACAGGGTCCACTTGGACACGTTTCGGCTAATGCCTTTTTCAACAGGTGAATGTGTTAACATACAGGTATACATTTATAGCACAGTGCTAGTCACATGTTAATGACGTCAAACGCCCAAAAGGGGCAGTAAATAGCAAACAAACAAACACAGGTTAATAACAGGTTACCCACGAGTACAAACTTTACACACAGAAGTGGCCTCAGTGGATTCAATTCTCTCTCCAGTGTCAATAATGTTGGAAAAGGTATTAACTACACTGATTAAAAACACACCTTCTTTTTTGCTTGATACCACACAATTTTTGAAAACAATTGCTGACCTACAGTCCATTCCTCCTAATAGCTGGTTGGTCACTATAGATGTAGTAAGCCTTTACACATCAATAGAACACAATAAAGGTTTACAGGCTGTATCCACCTTATTACAGTCTAGTGATTATAATGATGTCCAATAGGAATTTTTTATTGATGTGTTACACCTGGTACTTTTTGAGAATTATTTCATGTTTGAAGATACCTACTATCTACAGCGGCTCGGGACCACCATGGGTTTGAATGTGGCCCCGCCCTTTGCAAATGCGTTTATGTCTTCCTTTGAAGAATCTTTTGTGTACAACAATCAGTGGTACCAAGCCAATGTGATAGTTTGGAAGAGATTCATAGACGACATTTTTTGCATATGGGCGGGGCCTCTCGAATCCTTACTTTCTTTCTTTGACCATTTAAATACGGCTTGCAAAGGTCTCAATTTCACAATATCCTATGAACAAGATAAAGTGAGCTTTCTTGACACAATGGTCTTGAAAAATGCACAGGGACACCTATTAATAGACTTATATAGGAAAAATACCGATAGAAACAGCATCCTCCATTATAAAAGCTCACACCCTCCATCTTTGAAAAGGGCAATACCAAAATCCCAATATCAGTGTGTTAAACGGATAATGACGGATCCAGACACGTGTGAACAGAGATTACAAGAGATGACTGACAGATTTAAAGAAAGGGGTTACCCCACTCAGATTTTGGACAAAGCAAGGAAAACAGCCACAGTGACTAACATCCAAGACCATAGGAGACAACAGAGTGGCATTTCTAAATAAATTTCACTCTTATAATACAAGCTTTGATAAAATAATACGAAGACATTGGCATATATTAACTAAAGCTTACCCAAATGTGGAGGAATTTAAAAATTCCCCATTGATATGCAATAAGAAAAACCCGAGCTATAGGGACATACTGGTACGGGCAGATCTGGGTAGCAGCAAGGAGACATTGAGACAGAGTTTACTGACTACACAAAGGAGAGGAACATTTCCTTGCCTCCATTGTCTCCAATGCTCCCATATTATCAAAGGCCCAGTTTTTCACCACCCTCATACGGGAAAAGCTTGCAGAATAGACGATTTCTTCACTTGTCATTCGTCCAACGTGATTTACTTGATAAAATGCCCATGTGGCTTGTTATATATTGGAGAAACGATACAGCCTATCAGAGACCATATATGCAAGCACAAATCCACAATCAGAACAAAAAATTTACTGTTACCCATTCCATACCATTTTGATAAATTTAAACACTAGAGATGAGCGAGTAGTGTTCGATTGAGCTGGTATTCGATCGAATACTACGCTATTCGGCATACTCGATTTCGATCGAGTATAACGGCGATGGTGCACTTAGAATTCGTTTCCCCTCCCACCTTCCCTGGCGCTCTTTTTCCACCAATCACCATGCAGGGGGGGTATGACAGGCCCGCGGAGCACGCTGGCAGCGCGAAAACG
>ONZH01003122.1:0-26089 GCA_900303285.1 Rhinella marina
TGCCCCCATCAGACCTCAGGTCAGCGTGTTGTGGCCCCCCCTCAGACCAACACAATGTGCCCCCATCAGACCTCAGGTCAGCGAGTTGTGCCCCCCCTCAGACCTCAGGTCAGTGTCTTGTGCCCCCCTTAGACCTCAGATCAGCCCACCCAGCCACTTTAAAAAAAATCATACTTACCTGTTTTGGCCGCCGCTGTCCTCAGGTTCCCTGCTCCACTCTCTTGCCTGCCGGCGCTCACTATATAGCGTCAGGTCATAGTGCGCGCCAGGGAAGACGGTGGAGCGCGGAACCAGTGAGGACAGCGGCGGCCAGAACAGGTAAGTATGATTTTTTTTTAAGTGGCTGGGACCTGGGTGGGCTGATCTGAGGGGGCGCGGGGGCCCTGGCAGTGCGGCAGGCAGATATTAGAACATGGGGCAACGCATTAAAGTGATGCGCGCGCCATGTTCTAAGTATCGGACTGCAAGAACACTCGGTATTGAGCTTCGGTACCGCACTAGGTACCGAAACCGTACCGAGTTTTCGATATATCGTGCAACCCTAATCTGAGGTCTGATGGGGCACAAGACGCTGATCTGAGGTCTGATGGGGATACAGTACGCTGATCTGAGGTCTGATGGGGGCACATTAAGCTGAAGTCATAAACATGTTCGGTATCTTACGTCCCAAAATGCCCGCTCTATTAAAAATATAAAAACTATTATCCGATATGGTGAACTCCGTAACGGAAAATAGTGCCCAAAGTGCAAAATGGCCATTTTTCGCTATTTGCAATCCATAAAAGATTGAATAAAAGTGATCAATAAGAACGTACAGTTCCCAAAATGGTATCAATGAAATTGTCATCTGCTCCCGTATAAAATGACAGCTTACCCAACTCCGTACGCTAAAGTTTAAAAAAGTTATGGGTGTCAGAAGGTGGCGATTTGAAAAAAAATTGGGGTGGCCAAAGATTTAATTTTTTTTTAAGGCATTTAAAACATAACAAAACTATAATAAATTTGGTATCACCGTGATCATACCAACCCAAAGAATAAAGGGGAGGTGTCATTTGGACTGCAAAGTGAAAACCGTAAAAACAAAGCCTTTAAGAAAATGGCGTAATGGAGTTTTTTTGTCAATTTCACTGCACTTGGAATTTTTTTTCAGCTTCCTAGTACATTGCATATCAACTACTAATGACCTACAGTATCTCATGGGTACATCATTAGTAGTATTGAGGCCTGGAAAACTCCTTTAAACTTTAGTAAAAAAAAAAAAAAAGAAGGTAGAACGAGATAAAAAGGAGGCAAAAGAAAAAGGGTCTGGGAGAGAGTGGGTAATAGGGGTATACTGTCTGATAACATAGTTCCTGAACTTTTTTTCCAGAAACATCCTGGCCAGAGAGAATTGTTTAATAAATGGATAAAAACACAAATCAGGTGCGCTGAAGCGCAAAGAAAAGGAGAAAAAGAAAAATCTAGTTTCATCTTGTGCCCCTCTGACAAGTTATTTTTTTGTTAGCCAATCTACTGTGCCAATGAAACAAAATGATACTGTGAGTTGTCAGAATGAACCCAGCAACAGCCTAGCAATAGATAACCAAAAAGACACTACTAGTACTATAGAGCAAGGCTATTCCCCCAACAACAGTCAGTTTTCTCCAGAGCAGGAACAACAAGAACATGCTAGCTGTACCAGAAATTATGACATATCTGAATTAAGTGATCCCGTTGGAATTGCTAGCTCAAGCGTTCTTGCTAGCCACACTGATGAGCTTGACAGCAATGCTGGTCCTAGGAGCTCCACCACTGGCCCCGACTGTATATTTAAATTAAACCCTGAAGAGCCTTACCCAACCGACCCATTTTTCTTCAAAGATCAGACTCTTACTACTGAAATAATTAGAGTTCTACTGGAACATGGTCCTTGTCAGCCAGGATTAAATGATGGCTATGACAACTTTCCCTATGACACAGAAAAAAGACGATTCAATCCATCTTGGTACAATCGAAAAGTGGGAGACACATGTACAGTTGAACGACAATGGTTAATTTACTCCCCCAAAGCCCACCGGCTCTATTGTTTTTGCTGTTGGCTATTTAGTAAGCGAAATGAAAAGGTTAGAGTCTGAGCAGACCCATCCATAGGCTTCTCTAACTTTAAGAAAGGCATTGACAAAATAGAACAACATGAGAGGTCTAGTACTCATAGAGAAGCAGAGAAAACATTTCTAATCACGAAATACCGTATCAGCCAGGACAGCACCGTGATAGCAGGGCTGATCAAAGGTGAGAGGGAGCTGATAGAGAGGAACAGAAAAATCCTTCACAGGCTCATAGATGTCACTCTTTTTTTAGCGAGACAGGGTCTTGCATTTCGAGGTCACAGAGAATATGGTGGCTTGGGTGACCCCGATGTCAACGAAGGCAACTTTTTTGGAGCTGATAAAACTACTGGCCCAGTATGACACTGTTCTTGAAAATCATCTAAAAAATCCAGTAGGTCGTGTTACCTATCTGAGCTCAGAGTCGCAAAACGAACTGATTTCTGCACTTGCAAGTGAAACTATGAGCACTATCATAGAGGAAGTGAGAGCAGCAAAGTTTTTCTCAGTTATTGTGGATTCCACAATTGATATCTCCAGAAAGGACCAATTCTCTCTATCATTAAGATATGTCACAAAAACTGGTAATGCCATTGAGCGTTTTATTAAATTTGAAGAACTTCCAGACGGCTGTGCAGAGTCATTTTATGACATTTTAATTAGTGTACTCAGCAAAGAACTTGGTCTTAATGTAAACCTAATGAGAGGGCAAGCCTATGATGGGGCAAGGACAATGTCAGGCCACTTAATGGGGCTACAAGCCAGAGTGAAACAAAACTGCTCTGAGAAAGCTTTTTATGTACATTGTTGTGCACACAACCTCAATTTGATTCTTATAGATGCTGCATGTGCATTATGCAGTGCTAAAATTTTCTTTGGTACGCTTGAAACTCTGTATACATTTTTAACATCAAGCCTGCCTAGATATAAAATTCTGGAGGAAGAACAGAATAAAGTCCTGGAGGGAACAGTATTGACATTAAAGAGATTGTCAGATACACGATGGGCTTCCAGGAAACAGGCCACTGATGCAGTAATCCAAAGCTTGCCTGCAATCCTTGAGGCTCTGCGCCGCATCAAGGTGCATAACGGCACCACCCCAAAAACTGCTGCTGAAGCAGATGGTCTGTTGACAAAGCTGAAAGCTTATGAATTCAAGCTAATGCTAGTTTTTTGGAATACACTCTTAAAAAAAACATATGTCCTTTCAAACTACCTTCAAAAAGAATCGTTGGACATTAATGCAGCTGTACATCTAATTGATGCATGCATGACTCAAATTAGAGAGCTGCGATCAGATGAGGAATTTGTAAAAATTGAGAACACAACCAAAGACTTGGCTACGTTGTGTAAGGATACAACTGAATATCATGTAGGAAAGGTTCGTAAGAGGAAAAGATTTTGTGATGAAAGAGCTGAGGATGAGCCAATTGAGGATAGTCGAACTCGCTTCCGAGCTGAAGTATATTATTATATACTTGATGTTTTTGTGGGTCAGTTTGAGCACCGTTTTTTCCGATTTTAGAGAAATGGCCAAATTGTTTAGTCCACTAAATAGCAAAAACTTACAAGAAACCGATGTATCCAAAAAAGTCATTGAACTTGCCCGTTTTTACTCTGGTGATGTGTCCACAGAACCTGAGGTAGTATTGGATGAGTTCCTAACCTTCCGTAGTATATATAATGAGCTGTCAATCGATAAAGAACAGGTCACCACTGACAAAATCTTACCATTTCTTATTGGCAATGACATGCACCGAGCCTTTCCAAACCTGAGTACTCTGTACCGTATATATCTCACTATTCCTGTCAGTAGCGCCAAAGCAGAGAGGAGTTTCAGCCGCCTGAAACTTATTAAAACACATCTACGAGCATGCATGCACGAGGCCAGAATGTCCAATTTAACCTTACTAAGTATTGAGAGGGACATTGAAATTGACAAAGACAAGGTGGTTGGCAAATTTGCCAAAGTCAAGGACAGAAAAATGACACTGTAACAAGTGACTTTAATGTTTATGTAGTTCACCAGACTTTATACTTGTTTCTTAGTTTAAAAAAGACTATTTGATTATTTTTTAGTTTGAACCAACAAGGACATCAATTTGGTGAGTAACATGGTTTTTTAAACATATTAACTGGTAGTGTGTTAAACTTTTCTACATAAATATTTCTCTGCTTTAGGCCTAATTGTTAATGTAATTATAGCCTATGTGACTAAGGCCACTTTCACATTAGTGGCAGCACAGATCTGGCGGGTGAAGGGTGCCGCCGGGTCCGTGCTGCCGCAAGTACACGTGAGGAGCCGGAGCAGCGCTCCGGCCCCACACGTGTCACATACACACACACACACACACATAGACATACACACAGACATACACATACACAGACATACCTACATGCTCCCAGCAGCTCCGGAGGAGGAGGACGGCCAGCATATAGGAAGATTCCCCACAGCGCCCTCTGCTGGAGGGAGAATCTTCCTATGTGCGTGCATTTCTCCTCCTCCTGTGATGTGCAGAGCTGCTGGGAGCATGTAAGTATGTCTGTGTGTATGTCTGTGTGTATGTGTCTGTCATGTGTGGTGTGCTGTGGACGGATCCGTCATGAACTCCATTGAAAGTCAATGGAGGACGGATCCGTTTACTGAGTGTGTCACACTGAACGGATCCGTCCCCATTGACTTGCATTTGAGGTCATGACGGATCCGTCTTGGTGCGGATGCCCAGGATGGAGAGCAAACCGCAGCATGAAGCGGTTTGCACTCTGGTCTGAAGACGGAACGGAATACTTTTAGGAGCCTCCGTTGTGTTCAGTTCAGTTTTGTCCCCATTGACAATGAATGGGGACGAAACGGAAATGTTTTTTTCCAGTATTGAGCCCCTATGACGGAACTCAATACCGGAAAAAGAAAATGCTAGTGTGAAAGTAGCCTAACCCTATATGTGATGCATTTAGGGCTGATGTCCTCTTTGCTTTTGTTTGACTAATCTGCCTTCAAATAAGTTACTTTAGATCTTTATCTCCTTGTTATAGACAGCTAGTTATAGCCTGTTGCTATACTTAAATAAATTATGATGTGACTCTGATATTGAGATGGCTGCCATTTCTTCTTATTCATATGTAAAGGGACTTTGTCAACAGCTTTACCCCACTAAACTATAAGCCCCCTCAGGTAGGGTATGAAATATACTTTTTAGTATACCCTCTCTTACGTTAAAACACAACCATTTACCTATAAAACATACTGTGGTGTAATCTTAAACACTAGAATCTCAGCTTTGAAACTTCAGTTTCACTTTCGGATTTTGGATCTCTACACTATAGAACTGGAGATACAGGCTGGCAAAGACATAATATGGAATGTGAGCTGCAGTTTAGTGATGTAAAAACTGGGGACAGATTTCCTTTAACATAGGAGTCCCCTTGTTTTTTACTCCTATTACTCCTATATTTTACTGCATTATGTGGTAGAGTATTTACACTAGGGTATGTAGAAAGTCTATTGTACTGTACTTAGCAGCATAGATGATCTAGCAGTTTATACAGTCATCTTTCTAATACAATATTATAACCACAACTAGTAGTATGTGCCTGTGAAGTTGGAAACGTGCGTTTGGGAAGCCACTAAGTGGGGGGTCCACTCAGGTATGTTTCGCCCCCCCCTGTGCTGAACCTCTAGCTACGCCTCTGTGATGAAGGTAGCAGCAGCCATATAGAACATGCTGGTAAGCAGGCAGCAGCAGTGGCATGAAGGCGGCAGTGTCATGATTAAAGCAGAAACAGCAGCAACCATACTGAACATATTGGCAAGTAGGCAGCAGCAGTGGCATGATGGAGGCAGCAGCAGCCATACGAAACATATGATGGAGGCAGGCAGCAGAGGTGGTATGATGGTTGTAACATGATGGTAGGCAGCCAGTGGCCTGCCTACCATCATGATTTAGGCAGTATCAGCCCTAGAGAATATCATGGTAGGCAGGAAGTCAGGCCAGCAGAAAGTGGAAAGATTGGGCACCGTCAGCAAGGTCAGATCTATTCATCAGCCTCAGACTGAAAAGTGTGAAAATCCTCCAGAATCCAGGCTTGGTTCATTTTGAGAAAAGTGATGTTTTGGACACTGACAAATTGGTCTGTTTCTGTGTCACTGTGCCCCGTACAGTGCTGAAGATCCTCTCTGAGATGAAACTTCAGACTGGGAAAGAAAGAAGAAAGACAGCATACTGTGCCAGGTCAGGTCTCGATTCCAGTCTGCCTGCCCAGAAATCCATGGGGTCAGGGTACAGGGTATGGCACGATGGCTGAACCTAGATGTTGAAAAAACTGCTCCATCATGTTGAGGAGACAGAACTGGCTGCTGCTACTGCTCTGACAGATTTTGGACTAGTATTTCAAGTGTTTTCACTGAGATTTCACATGCAATCTATCCTCTGGATGGTAAAACACATGTTGTGCAGTTTTGAGCCTCTTTCCACCACAAAAAAAAAACAAAAAACAAGTAAACAAAAACTGTATTTCTGTTAAAATGGAAAAAAAAATAAATGTTCTTGCTTTTGAGTTTCTGCAGCAGCTGCAGTTGTGTTGTAAGGCAGTAATTGCAGCTAGAAGGCATTGCCGGGCACACCTAGCCTCAGCTTCTTACTTCTCACTCTCTGGCTGAAAGCTTTCCCTTCCTTTTCCCTATTTGATACAGTTCTTCTTTCTAGCCTTTCCCGCCATTGTCGCTGACATTAGAATAGATGGTTGATTGTCACTGTACACTATCCCTAAGATCGTTTTTCTGGCAGACACTGCAAGACCCATAACCCCTCATTCACAGCCCAGCACAGAATGATGTTCTGCTTGTTCTGCAAGGATACCTTCCTGCCTGCTGCTGCACTGATTGGCACATCCAGATTGTCTGTCAGCTTGTGAGCCAATCTTGGCAAGTCCCCCTCACTTCCTCTTAGGGTCACGTGAGCCTTCTTCCTCATGCATGCTTTTCCTGTCAACATGTGCAATAAAATTACTCTACGTGTCATTTTACTGGTTCGTCTGAAACTAACCTGAAAAGCTTTGGGTTTGTCTCCCAGACAACATTTTGGGAAGTTTATGATCCTGGTTCATTACAAACTGATACTCTCATCTTTAGAAGCTTTAAAGGGGTTGTCCGAGTTATGACAAAAAATATATAGCACTGTAAATCTGATGGGCAGCAATATATAACTAAGTTAAGCAAGTTTTAGGAAAAAAAAATCCATATTTCCTAATTTCCCTGGTTCTCTTCTGGTCTTTGTTTACATGCAATAACAACAATCTCTGCCCCTCCCCCCTCCTCTGCAAAGGGAATGAATACAAGTGCTGAGTGACGTCTGCCTGCTGGAATACTCAGCAGCACATTGTATGTGTAGGACTACAAGTCCCAGCTGTACAATTCCGCGCCTGCGCAGTGCGATCGCGCACACTGCAAGCGCTTCCATCCTTGTGCGCACGCGCGGTCACTTCCGGGTTCAGGGAAGTGACGGCGCGTGCGCACCAGGATGGAAGCACTTGCAGTGTTCGGCACTGCAAGCGCTATTGTGCATGTGCCGGCGCGATCGCACTGCGCAGGCGTGGGATTTCAGCGCTAGGCCAAACGGTCTAGCGCTGTCAATCTTGTTGCAGAAGGGGCGTTACCAAAGACAAGGAGGAGAGCCTCGGGCCTGGGTGGGCGGTGAAGAAGCGGTGCTCAGGAGGAAAGAGCCCGCCCCCCGGTGCTCTGAAGGCTCATTAGCATAATGTTTAAAGTTCTTTTTTCAGCACAACCGCTGCGCTATACTCTGCAATACAGGCATGTTAAAAAAGTGCAATTTAAGGGATTTTAACCTATGTATTAAAATACATAGGTCAAAACCTGGTGACAGAGCCTCTTTAAGGCATGGGGTGCTGTGATGTTCACAGCTAAGGGGGTGGGGTGCTCTGGAAGTCAATGTTAAAGGGTGAGGTGCTGTGGAGGTCACAGTTAAAGGGACAGGGTGCTGTGGAGGTCACTGTTACGGGGATCGGCCACTGTGAATGTCATTGTTGAGGTCACTGTTAAGGGTGGGGGCTGTTGTGAAGATGCAGGCCACAGTGGAGGTCACATTTAAAGGGGTTTTTCATGATTTTAATATTGATGACCTATCCTCAAGATAAGTCATCAATATCAGATCGGCAGGGGTTAAACACTCGGCACCCTCGCCGATCAGCTTGTTGAAGAGAAGAGCATGCTCCGTGCAAACACAGCCTTCCCTTCATTGTTTACTTGCTCGTCTTCGGCATTGCAGCAGTGAGCAGGTGTAATTACAAGCCATCCCATTCACTTCAATGGGATAGCTCCTTCCTATTCAAGTATATACTAAACAGCCATCCCATTGAAGTGAATGTGGTGGCTTGTAATTACACCTGCTCACCACTGTGATGTCGACGGCGAGCAAGTAAACAATGAAGGGAAGGCTGTGCTAACACAGTGCATGCCCTTCTTTTCAACCAGCTGATCGCTGGGAGTTCCAAGTGTTGGACTCCCACTGATCTGATATTGATGACCTGTCCTGAGTATAGGTCATCAATATTAAAATCCTGGAAAAACCCTTTAAAGGGTGGGGCACTGTTGGAGGTCAATGTTAACGGGGTGGACTGCAGTGGAGGTCACTGTTAAGGGAGGCAGGGTGTTGTGAAGGTCACATTTTAAGAGGACGAGGCACTGTGCAGGTTACTGTTAAGGAGGCAGACCACTATAGAGGTCAATGTTAAGGGGGTGGGACACTGTGGAGATCACTATTTAGGGGCGGGGTGCTGTGAAGGTGACTGTTAAAGGGGAGGGGTGCTGTGGTTGGGACATTATTACAGGGGTGGGTCACTGTGGATGTCACTGTTAAGGAGATGAGGTGCTATAGAGGTATAAAGGACATTGTAGAGGTCACTGTTAAGGGGGCAGGCCACTGTGAAGGACAAAGTTAAGGGGTTGGGATGCTGTGAAGGTCACTGGCAGGCCGCTGTGGAGGTCACAATTAAGGGCATAGGTTGCTATAGTGCTATCTACAGTAAATATATACATATACATACACAGATATACTATATTTAACCCCTTAAGGCCGAAGCTACTTTTACACTTAATGCCGAAGCCACATTTTTAAAATCTGCCATGTGTCACTTTATCAATTCATAACTTTGGGATTCTTTCACCGATTCGACTGATTCCAAGATTGTTTTTTCGTGACACATTGTACTCCACGACAGTGGTAAATTTGAGTCAATATAAATCACCTTTATTTATAAAAAAAAATCCTAAATTTACAGAAAATTTGGAAAAATTTGTAATTTTCAAACTTTGAATTTCTCTGCTATTAAGGCAGATAGTGATCCCTCACAAAATAGTTATTACTTTACATGTCCCATATGTCTACTTTATGTTGCCATCATTTTGTAGATGTAATTTTATTTTTTGGGGATGTTAGAAGGCTTAGAATTTTAGAATCAATTCTTAAATTTTTTTAGAAATTTTCCAAAACCATTTTTTTTAAGCACCAGTTCAGTTCTGAAGTCACTTTGTGGGGCTAACATAATAGAAACCACCATAAATGACCCCATTTTAGAAACTACACCCCTCAAGGTTTTCAAAACTAATTTTACAAACTGTGTTAACCCTTTATGTATTCCACAAGAATTAAAGGAAAATGGAGATGACATTTCAAAATTTCACTTTTTTTGCAGATTTTCCATTTTAATCCATTTTTTCCTGTAACAAATCAAGGGTTAATAGCAAAAAAAACCTCAAAAATTATTACCCTGATTCTGCGATTTAAAGAAACACCCCGCATGTGATTGTAAACTACTGTATGGGCGCATGGCCAAGCGCAGAAGGAAAGGTGCGCCAGATGGTTTTTGGAGGGCGGATTTTGCTGGACTGGTTTTGAGACACCATGTCCCATTTGAAGCCCCCCCGATGCACCCCTACAGTAGAAACAACCAAAAAGTGCCCATATTTTGGAAACTAAGGGATAAGGTGACAGTGTTATTGATACTATTTTGGGGAACATATGATTTTTGATCACTTTATATTACACTTTTTGTTAGGCAAGGTAAACAAAAATGGCTGTTCTGGCTGTTTTTTTTTTTTTTTTTTTTTACTGTGTTCACCTGAGGGGTTAACTAATGTGATATTTTTGTAGAGCAGGTTGTTACGAACGTGGCAGTACCTAACATGTATAGTTTTTCATTTTTATTTAAGTTTTACACAATAATATCATTTTTGAAACAAAAAAATCATGTTTTAGTGTCTCCATTGTGAGAGCTGTAGTTTTTTTTATTTTTTGGGCAATTGTCTCAGGTAGGGGCTCATTTTTTGCGGGAAGAGGTGACGGTTAGATTGGTACTATTTTGGGGGGCATATGCTTTTTTGATCGCTTGGTATTACACTTTTTGTGATGTAAAGTGACAAAAATTGGCTTTTTTGACCCTGTTTTTATTTTATTTTTTTTACTGTGTTCACCTGAGGGGTTAACTCATGTGATATTTTTGTAGAGCAGGTTGTTACGGACGTGGCGATACCTAACATGTATAGTTTTTTTAATTTATTTAAGTTTTACACAATAATTTCATTTTTGAAACAAAAAAAATCCATGTTTTAGTGTCTCCATTGTGAGAGCTGTAGTTTTTTTATTTTTTGGGCGATTGTCTCAGGTAGGGGCTCATTTTTTGAGGGAAGAGGTGACGGTCAGATTGGTACTATTTTGGGGGGCATACGCCTTTTTGATCGCTTGCTATTACACTTTTTGTGATGTAAAGTGACAAAAATAGCTTTTTTGAACCTGTTTTTATTTTTATTTTTTACGGTTTTCACCTGAGGGGTTGGGACATGTGATATTTTTGTAGAGCAGGTTGTTACGAACGTGGCGATACCTAACATGCTTGGGGTATTTTTTATCTTTTTTTACTAATTTCAAATTTGAGTTTTGGGGGGAAAAAGGGATTTTTTTAACACTTTTTTTTTACACTTTTTTTTTAATTTTTTTACACTTTTTTTTACACTTTCTTAGACTCAGACCCACTTGGTTCTTGAAGATCCAGTGGGTCTGATTGTTCTATAATACACTACAGTACACTGTATAGTGTACTGCAGTGCATTTTCACTGTTGCTAAACCTTGTCAGGCTCCTACCTTTAGCAGGAGCCTGATGAGGCTTAGCTTACACCATGGCAACCGAGACGCTTCTAAAAGCGTCTGGTTGCCATGCTAACCATCGGGACGCTGCCACAGCAGAGCAGCGTCCCGATGGAAGGGAGAGGGAGCTTCCTCCCTCTCATCTGGCCACACCATCGGCGCTGCCAGCGCCCGATGGGAGAGGGAGGGAGCTCCCTCTCTGTTAACCCCTTCCATACAGCGGTCCCTACGGACCGCGGCATGGAAGGGGTTAAACTGCTGACATCGGCCCAAACGGCCATCAAAGTAAACAGTGGGGTGGGGGGGGGATATATAGTATATTGCAAATTTTTTATTTTTTATTTTTTTATTTTACAGTTTATTGCAGCACGATCGCTGCGATTGGCTAGTCTGAACAGACTAGCCAATCACAGCGATCGCTAGCCCGGGACCGCCCCCATTGGTCCCGGGCTGGTTAGCTGAGACCCCTGGCTGTAAGTAACAGCCGGGGTCTCAGCACTGTCACCATGTCATCAGACATGGTGACAGTTTAATGCCATGACGGCTTATCCCGTCATGGGGCGGCAAGCGGCTCCTGCCCATGACGGGATAAGCCGTCATTCGGCGTTAAGGGGTTAATATACATATACAGTGAAGGAAATAAGTATTTGATCCCTTGCTGATTTTGTAAGTTTGGGTAGGGTAGGTTAATTTTAACAGTCAGAGATAGAATATGCAAAAATATCCATAAAATCACATTGTCTAAATTATATATATTTATTTGCATTTTGCACAGAGAAATTAGTATTTGATCCGTCTAGCAAACAAGACTTAATACTTGGTGGCAAAACCCTTGTTGGCAAGCAGTCAGACGTTTTTTGTAGTTAATGATGAGGTTTGCGCACATGTCAGAAGGAATTTTGGTCCACTCCTCTTTGCAGATCATCTCTAAATCATTAAGATTTCGAGGCTGTCGCTTGGCAACTCTGAGCTTCAGCTCCCTCCATAAGTTTTCTATGGGATTAAGGTCTGGAGACTGGCTAGGCCACTCCATGACCTTAATGTGCTTCCTTTTGAGCTACTCCTTTGTTGCCTTGGCTGTATGTTTGGGGTCATTGTCGTGCTGGAAGCACTCAGCCACGACCCATTTTTAATGTCCTGTGGAGGGAAAGAGGTTGTCACTCAGAATTTTACGATACATGGCTCCATCCATTCTCCCATTGATGCGGTGAAGTAGTCCTGTGCCCTTGGCAGAGAAACACCCCCAAAACATAATGTTTCTATGGAGCCCCAGATCGATGTCAATTAACAGTCATTTTCTTACTGTTGCACCAACAGTTGTCTCCTTCTCACCCAGCGTCTTACTTATGGTTTTGAAGCCCATTCCAGCCTTGTGCAGGTCTATGATCTTGTCCCTGACATCCTTAGAAAGCTCTTTGGTCTTGCCCATGTTGTAGAGGTTAGAGTCTGACTGATTAATTCTGTCTGTGGACAGGAGTCTTTTATACAGGTGACCATTTAAGACAGCTGTCTTTAATTCAGGTAATAAGTTGATTAGGAGCGTCTAACTGGTCTGGAGGAGCCTGAACTCTTAATGATTGTTAGGGGATCAAATATTTATTTCTCTGTGCAAATAAATATATATAATTTAAACAATGTGATTTTCAGGATTTTTTTTTTTTTTATATTCTATCTCTCACTGTTAAAATTAACCTACGCTAAAAATTATAGACTGTTCATGTCTTTGACAGTGGGCAAACTTATAAAACCAGCAAGGGATCAAATACTTATTTCCTTCACTATATATATATATATATATATATATATATATATATATATATACACTTTTTTTCACTAATTCTTATAACATTTTCTGCTTTATAGAATTTGTAATTTTCATTGAATTCATCTTGATTCAAATTAATGCTATGGTGAAGTCCTGTTTTCAAAGGTCAACAAATTGCATTTCCATCCACCTCCTCAAAAACCACCATAACCCTTGTAAGAAATTCAGAGAACTTATTAAAACAACATTAGTCAACAGCAAGCCTTCCGTAGGTCTTTGAATAAAATAATATAGGCTTGTTGGAACTGACCTTTAAATGTGCAATTCCTTTTGCAAATTACAAAAATCCATTATAACATATAAATGAATGCCAGGTAAATATGTGATGGCTCTAATGTTTGAACTATTTTCATTTTACATTACATATTGTGGAATAGATTGATGCTATATTCATCATCTCAAAGCTCCTTAGGATATGAATTCATTTTTCCCTAATGTCCTCCAAAGGTACCAACCATGATTCAATTTTAAAATAAAAGATGGCAAATAAGTAAATAAATATACAAAAAAAATGTTGCATATATATTAACCCTTTCAGTACCGGAGGTTTTTTCGGTTATGCATTTTCGTTTTGCGCTCCCTGCCTTCAAACAGCCATAACTCTTTTATTTTTCTGTTCACATAGCTGTATGAGGGCTTGTTTTTTGCGGGACAAGTTGTACTTTCCAACGCCACCATTTAATATTGCATATGGTGTAGTGGGAAGTGGGAAAAAAATTCCAAATCAGGTGAAATTCCAAAAAAAAGCTATTCCGCTACAGTTCTACGGCTTTCTTATTTACAGCGTTCGATGTGCATTAAAACTGACCCATTACTTTCATTCTACTGGTCAGTACGAATCCAGCAATACCTAATATGTATAGTTTTTCCTGCGTTTTGATAGTGATAAAATAATTAGAAAGTTGGCCTTTTTTTTTTTTTTTCCTTGTCATATGTTGACCCCTATAACTTTTTGGTATTTACGTGTACAGAGCTGTATGGGGGGCTCATTTTTTGCGGGACGATCTGAAGTTTTTATTGATACCAATCTGGGGTGTGTATGACTTTTTGATCACTTTTTGTTTAATTTTTTTTTAGAAAAAAAAAGCGACAAAAAACGGCAAATCGCCATTTGGATGCTTTTTTCCGCCACACAATTCGCCGTATTGGAATTTTTTTTTAAATATTTTAAAAGTACGGGCGTTTTCGGTCACGGTGATACCCATGATGTCTATATTTATTGTTATTTAGGTATTTATTTTTTAATTATACGGAAAGGGGGGTGATTTGAACTTTTATATCTTTTTTATTTTTTTATATATTTTTAACATTTTTTTTAAATTTTTTTTTTACTATTTGAAAGCTCAAATATGGGCTGACATATTGTGGCTTTTTTTTTCTTTATGAGCAATCAGGGATTTTCTAGACTCAGAAATCCAAGAATTGCTCATCTCTTATCCTGGCCTGCCATCTATTGGCCAGAATAAGAATTGCACTTTGAAAACTGTAATCCTCACCAGCGAGGATTACAGTTTTCATATGGTGTACAGACACCCCGATTGGCCACATGGGGTGTCTGTACACCACCCGGAAGCGAACGCTTCCGGGTTCAGACGCAACTAGATGCCGTGATCACGTATGATCACGGCATCTAAACGCCCAGGAAGACGCCGCCGATCTAGTAAGTAGCGGCAAGTCTCTGCTGTTAGAAACAGCAGAGACTTGCCGGCCATGACGCCCGCCGCACTTGCGAGCGGGCGCCATGTGCCCGCATCGCCCCAGCGCCGTACATGTACGGCGCTGGGAGTGTAAGGGTTAAAAGTTGCTAATTTGTTTTCACTTTGTCTTTTGGACTGTGAGTATTCTACTCTTAGGGATCATGCACACAATTGCTAATCCGCTAATTGCGGATTCGCAAAACACAGATACCAGCCATGTGCATTTTGCTCAATCGAACGTCCCGCCCCTAATAGTGCAGTCCTATCCTTGTCAGTAATGAGCACAGTAAAAGGACATGTTCTATTTTTTTTGCGGAACAGCCATGCGGACCTACAGGAGCAAAATGTGCATGGAGTCATTTCCGTTATTTTGCAGCCACATTAAAGTGATTGGTTTTGCATACGGGCCCCAAAAATGGAATGGACACGGAATCAAATACATTTGTGAGCATGTGCCCTTAGAGTGCACTTACATGCTGCAGATTTTGTTGCAGAAATTTCAGTGACTTTAACTAATTCATAGATTTAGACCTTCTGGGCAGGCAGAATCGCACAGTGGCCCGAACTGACCCTGTCTTCTTTTTTGCCCAACCTCCTAGTGTCAAGGTTTTCAGTGCAGCAGGGGGCGTGGTGACAACCAAATGGATCAAGTTTTCCTCTGCAGGTGTCCAAAACATCACTTTTGTGAAAATGAACCAAGCCTGAATTCAAGATCACTTTCACACTCTTCCTGCTGAGGCTGATGAATAGATCTGGCCTTGCTACATACTTGTTCCATTGTATTGATCCATACAGCTTCTGCTGCATCCATCATGCGGCTGTCATCATGCTACTGCCTGCCAACATGTACCATATGGCTGCTGCTGCAGCCACCACCTCATCTGCTGCTCTTCACTGCTAATCCCCCACTGCCACAACTATTTACTTTATGCATCTGCCACTACTATTAGTAATATAGTTTATAAGGTTGTTATCCTGCAAGTTGATCTCAAGTAGTCTCGCTACTCTTAATGTAAAGAATCCTCCTCTATGTTTGTGTACAAACCTTATTTCCTCTAGATGCAGAGGATGTCCCTTCATCAGAGTCACAACAACGACAGTGTGTAGGCAGCAGTAGCATCAGGAAACCACAGAGTGGCATGACGACAGAGATGGCAAGGGAAAAGTTCCCATCACCACTATTTTCTGTGCTTGAGGAATTGACGTAGAACAAGTGTCAATTGTTGTCAACTTTGACCTGCCTGTGACTGTAGAAGGTCTGACAGAGTGGCACGATGACAGTGTGTAGGTGGCAGTGGCATCAGGAGACCAAAGAGTGGCACGACGACATTGTGGAGGAAGCAGCAATAGCATCAGCAGACTACAGAGTGGTACGACAACATGGCGGACGCAGCAGCAGTAGCAAAAGGAGACCACAGAGTGGCACAACGACATTGTGGAGGCAGCAGCAGTAGCATCAGGAGACCACAGAGTGCCGCAATGACATTGTGGAGGTGGCAGCATCAGCAGACTACAGAGTGGTACAATGGCATTGTGGAAGCAGCAGCAGTAGCATCAGGAGACCACAGAGTGGCACAATGACATTGTGGAGGCAGCAGCAGTAGCATCAGGAGACCACAAAGTGGTGTGACGACATTGTGGAGATGGCAGTGGCATTATCAGCAGACTACATAGTGGTACGACAACATTGTGGCAGTGGCAGCAGCAGCAGACTACAGAGTAGCACGACGATATTGTGGAGGCAGCAGCAGTACAATCAGCAGGCTACAGAATGGTACAGCGACATTGCAGAGGCAGTAGCTTCAGGAGACCACAGAGAGGCACGACGAAATTGTGGAAGAGGCAGTGGCAGCATTAGCAGACTACAAAGTGACACGATGACAGCTAGATTTGGAGGAGTAAGAAGGACAGGCGAATTCTCCTTGGGGTAACTATGGCCCCCGCCGCACTAAACACCCGCTCTAATGCCACACTAATGGCCTGGCAGGACAGCTTTTCCAGAGACGTCCAGAAACTCGGCCAGTTGCGGCCACAAATCTAGTTTGGATACCCAGTAGTCCAGCGGATCTTCAAAGACGGGTGGCAGGGTGCTGTCCAAGTATGCCACCACCTGCTGGTTCAGGTCCTTCTCCAGGTCTAGGTGATGCTGCTGGTGAGTAGTTTGTTCACTATGCAGGTGAAGAAAGCTGCTCATCAGCAACTGTAGACTCAGGCTGCTGCTGATGGGGCTGGTACTGCTCCTGTCCCCCTCAGGCAGTGAAACGTGAGTGCAGAGGGCCCCCCTAGTCAGACCCGCGAGGATAGATGATGGCGCAGATAGGAAGCGGACAGACTACATAGGATGCCTCTATAGTATGTTCAGTTTATTCGCCGTCTCGGCGGGTGTAAAATAAAGGCCCCCATTTTGGACCGGTAGCGTGGGTCTAACTGGTCATAGTCATCCCTATGGCGAATGGTGACAATACGGCTGTCACTACACAAGCAAGTGAGCATACATCGGGCCATTTGCACAAGGGACTTGGAGGGACTCCCTGCCTCCATCTCCACTACATACTGCCACGGTGTGTCTGGGTCCTCTACCTGGGTCCTTTGCCGGCATGCTCCATTTCGTGCCACTACTTCGAAGTGTTCAGTACGTTTTTGGAGTGGGTGGTCCGGTTTGAGACCGGCTGTTCGGCGGTACTTCATTATATTGATGATTTTCTGTTTGTAGGTCCCCCTGATAGCGGTATGTGGAGTTATTTGTTGAATTCGTTTCGTTTCTTAATGTCCCGCTTCGGTGTTCCGTTGTTGGCCGAAAAGACGGAGGGCCCGTCCACTTCGTTATCCTTTTTGGGCATCGAGCTTGACACGGTGGATATGGTTTTCCGTTTGCCTGCGGATAAGTTGTCAAAACTCGTGGATTTGATTTCAGGTTTTTGTTCAGTACAGAAGGTCACTCTCCAACAGATGCAGTCGTTGTTGGGTTTGTTGGTCTTAGCGTGTCGGATTATGCCCATGGGGAGGGTCTTTTCACGGCGCTTGTCCCTTGCGACCCAGGGGGGTTCACTCGCCGTCCCACCGGATTCGGCTCACTAAGCAGCTGAAGGAGGACTTGGGGGTGTGGCGTGAATTTTTGCTTTCTTATAATGGGCGCACCTGTTGTCAATTGTCGCTAATGTCGAATTCGGAGATTGAGCATTTCATGGATGCGGCTGGTTCGGTGGGTTTCGGTGCTATTTTGGATACGCATTGGTGCGCGACGGCCTGGCCGGCCGTTTGGCAAGAGAGTGGTTTGTGTAGGAACTTAGTTCTTTTGGAATTGTTCCCAATTGTGGTGGCAGTCACGCTTTGGGGGGAATTGTTGGCCAACCGTAGGGTTTGTTTTTGGACGGATAACATGGGGGTGGTTCAAGTTATTAATCGTTTGTCTTCTTCGTCGCTGCCTGTTTTGAGCCTTCTCCGTCATTTGGTTTTGCGCTGCCTGTAATGTAATATGCAGTGTAATATTTGGTTTACAGCGCGCCATGTTCCCGGGGTTGACAACACGATTGCTGATGCCTTGTCTCGCTTTCAATTCCAGGTGTTTCGCGAGTTGCTACCCCAGGCGGATGCAGTGGGGATGCATTGCCCGGAGGCGTTATGGGAGCTGATCACGGGATGCTGATGCCCCTAGTTCAACGTTCGGTGGTACCATCTACGTGGTCATCATATGGTAAGGCGTGGGCTGAGTGGCTGGATTGTGTGGGTGACATGGTGGTCGCGGGTTTGGTAAGTGCCTGTCTGGAGGTTACACTGCGTTATTTGTCCCGCCTTCGTTTGGAAGGGGTCTCTGGTGCGGTTGCTCGTAAACGCATTACGGGGATTTCCTTTCATTTTCAGTTGAGAGGTTGGGAGGATATCGGTCGTCAATTTTTAGTGGCCCGGGTTTTGCGGGGTTGGAGGAAGGAGAAGCCTAGTACAGATCGCCGCCGCCCCATTTCGGTGGAGTTGCTGGCTAGGTTATTAGCGGCGTCAGAGGCGGTGTGTTCGTCGTCTTACGAGGCTACGCTATTGCAGGCCGCCTTTGGCTTGGCCTTTTTTGGGGCGCTTAGGGTTAGTGAATTGGTTCCGCCTTCTGCGGCCCGGGCGGGTGGGTTGGCGGGGGTGGATGTTTGTGCGGGCAATGATTATGTTAGAATTAAAATTTAGCGCTCAAAAACGGACCATTTCCGTGTTGGGGATTGGCTGGTGTTACGGACAGTTCCTTCTGGCCCCTGCCCGGTACGTTTAGTGGAAGGATTCATGGCGATCCGTCCCGCGGGTGACAGGTTCTTGATACACTCCAATGGCTCCCCTTTGACGTGGTACCAATTTACGATTTTGTTTAAGCGCTGTTTGGTTCACGCAGGCGCTGAGCCAGGTGATTTTGGTACTCATTCTTTTAGGATTGGGGCAGCTACTGAGGCCGCTAGGGCTGGCCTTGCGGAGACGGATGTCATGAGAATTGGTCGTTGGCGTTCGAAATGTTATGCCGGTTACGTCCGTCCGGATTTACTTAACTGATTTCTTTTGTTTTAGGCTGTCCTGCGGTTTGGATCTTGGGTCACTCCTATATCTTCTGGCCGGGCAAAGAGCGGAATGCAGACCTGGAGGCCGCTGTTTGGGTTTTCAGGCGGCCGAGGTGCACTGGAGAGGTATCCGGGGTTTACGGTGGTCGATGGTGCTTTCTGAGGTCGTGTCCATAAGCCAAGGTGCTCGCGTTCCGGTGGTCCTGGTCCTGCATGTTGGCGGAAATGATTTATGTGTGGATGAGGATGGGGGAGTTACTGTCCCTCATGAAGGCCGACATGGAAAGGTTCGGGGGTTTCTTTCCGGAGCTAGTCCTGGTATGGTCCGAGATAGTGCCCAGGGTGGTGTGGCGGGGAGCGAGGGATGCAGACGCAGTGGAACGAGCACGAAAGACAATTAACATGCGAGTGTCCCGTTTTGTGCGCAATAGGGGCGGGGTGGTGATTCGCCACAGGCAACTTGAGGGAGATAATAGTCGTCTTATGAGGCCGGACGGCGTCCAAATAAATGATATAGGCCTAGATATATTCCTGTCCGGTCTTCAGGATGGGATTGAGCAAGCTCTCTTCCTTTTAGGGGGGGGTCGGAGCGCCGTCTAGGTGTAGCCGCGCTCCTCATGGCGGTGATTAACAATTGAGAAGGACCATGGAGTGTCTCTGCCCTCCGCGGATGCGGGTGTGGGGCTTTCGACCTCATGGGCCCAACATTTACAGTTATATAAGCAAAAGTTTTAATGGGAAATTTAATAAGCTGTTGCCGAATCCCACCATTAAAGTTGTTTATAATAATTTATAGTGTCTTGGTTTTATTATGTGGGCCACGTTCGGGGGGTAGGGTATGTTAGGTATCCAGTCAGTCTGGAAGTGCCATGCGGTATACGCGGGGCATATACTGACTGGCTGGGGAATTTTGTATAGGGAATTGGTAGAGAAAGGTAGGCCACACATAATTTGGTTATACAGGGGTTAAGTTAGGGAGTGAGGAGTTTTCCCATGAGGCCGTGGGGGGATAGGCTATTTAAAGGCCCTCCCTGAAGGGGCTGATCCTCTTTCTGCTTGGACGTGGTAAGAAAAAGTTGTCCCACCCTCCCTCCCTTGTCTTTGGTTTCGGTTCGGTTCAAGTCACAGCTGGTGGTGATTAACAATTGAGAAGGACCATGGAGCGTCTCTGCCCTCCGCGGATGCGGGTGTGGGGCTTTCGACCTCATGGGCCCAACATTTACAGTTATATAAGCAAAAGTTTTAATGGGAAATTTAATAAACTGTGGCCAAATCCCACCATTAAAATTGTTTAAAATAATTTATAGTGTCTTGGTTTTATTATGTGGGCCACGTTCGGGGGGTAGGGTATGTTAGGTATCCAGTCAGTCATACAAGGCCACAATAAATTTTTATGTGCTTCGCCTACTCCTGCACTGTAACTCGGTCACTCTGTAGTCACAGCCATACAGGGTCACGCAAAATTTTTATGTGCTTCGCCTGCACCTGCACTGTAATTCGGTCACTCTGTAGTCACAGCCATACAGGGTCACAATAAATTTTAATGTGCTTTGCCTGCTCCTGCACTGTAACTCGGTCACTCTGTAGTCACAGCCATACAGGGTCACGCTAAATTATTATGTGCTTCGCCATCATCTGCACTGTAACTCGATCACTCTGTAGTCACAGCCATACAGGGTCACAATACATTTTTATGTGCTTCGCCTTCTCCTGCACTGTAACTCGGTCACTCTGTAGTCACAGCCATACAGGGCCACAATAAATTTTTATGTGCTTCGCCTGCTCCTGCATTGTAACTCGGTCACTCTGTAGTCACAGCCATAGAGGGCCACTGTAAATTTTTATGTGCTTCGCCTGCTACTGCACTGTAACTCGGTCACTCTGTATTAACAGCCATACAGGGTCACGCAAAATTTTTGTGCTTCGCCTGCTCCTGCACTGTACCTCGGTCACTCTGTAGTCACAGTCATAGAGGGCCACTGTAAATTTTTATGTGCTTAGCCTGCTCCTGCTCTGTAACTCGGTCACTCTGTAGTCACAGCCATACAGGGCCACAATAAATTTTTATGTGCTTCGCCTGCTCCTACACTGTAACTCGGTCACGCTGTAGTCACAGCCATACAGGGCCACAATAAATTTTTATGTGCTTCGCCTGCTCCTGCACTGTAACTCGGTCACTGTGTAGTCACAGCCATACAGGGTTACGCAAAACTTTTTTTGTGCTTCGCCTGCTCCTGCACTGTAACTTGGTCACTCTGTAGTCACAGGCATACAGGGCCTCGATAAATTTTTATGCGCTTCGACTGCTCCTGCACTGTAATTCGGTAACTCTGTCGTCACAGCCATACAGGTCCACTGTAAATTTTTATGTGCTTCGCCTACTCCTGCACTGTAACTCGGTCACTCTGTAGTCACAGCCATACAGGGCCACTGTAATTTTTTATGAGCTTCACCTGCTCCTGCAATGTAACTCGTTAAATTTGTAGTCACAGCCATACAGGGTCACACAAAATTTTATGTGCTTCGCCTGCTCCTGCACTGTAAATCGGTCACTCTGTACTCATAGCCATATAGGGCCACAAAAATTTTTTATGTGCTTCTCCTGCTCCTGCACTGTAACTCGGTCACTCTGTAGTCACAGCCATACAGGGCCACAATAAATTTTTATGTGCTTCGCTTACTCCTGCACTGTAACTCGGTAACTCTGTAATCACAGCCATACAGGGCCACTGTAATTTTTTATGTGCTTCGCCTGCTCCTGCAATGTAAATCGTTAAATTTCTAGTCACAGCCATACAGGGTCACTCAAAATTTTATGTGCCTCTCCTGCTCCTGCACTGTAACTCGGTCAATCTGTAGTCACAGCCATACAGGGTCACGCAAAATTTTTATGTGCTTCGCCTGCCACTGCACTGTAACTCCGTCAGTCTGTAGTCACGGCTATACAGGGCCATAATAAATTTTTATGTGCTTCGCTTACTCCTGCACTGTAACTCGGTAACTCTGTAGTCACAGCCATACAAGGCCACTGTAAATTTTTATATGCTTCTCCTGCTCCTGCACTGTAACTCGGTCACTCTGTAGTCACAGCCATACAGGGTCACGCAAAATTTTTATGGGCTTCAACTGCACCTGCACTGTGACTCGGTCACTCTGTAGTCACAGCCATACAGAGCCAAATAAATTTTTATGTGCATCGCCTGCTCCTGCACTGTAACTCGGTCACTCTGTGGTCACAGCCATACAGGGTTACGCTAAATTTTAATGTGCTTCGCCTGCTCCTGCACTGTAACTCGGTCACTCTGTATTCAGAGCCATACAGGGCCACTGTAAATTTTTATGTGCTTTGCCTGCTCCTGCACTGTAACTTGGTCACTCTGTATTTACAGCCATACTGGGCCACTGTAAATTTTTATGTGCTTCGCCTACTGCTGCACTATAACTCGGTCACTGTGTAGTCACAGTCATACAGGGCCACTGTAAATTTTTATGTGCATCGCCTGCTCCTGCACTGTAACTCGGTCACTCTGTGGTCACAGCCATACAGGGTTACGCTAAATTTTAATGTGCTTCACCTGCTCCTGCACTGTAACTCGGTCACTCTGTGGTCACAGCAATACAGGGTTTACGCTAAATTTTAATGTGCTTCGCCTGCTCCTGCACTGTAACTCGGTCACTCTGTATTTACAGCCATACTGGGCCACTGTAAATTTTTATGTGCTTCGCCTACTGCTGCACTATAACTCGGTCACTCAGTAGTCACAGTCATACAGGGCCACTGTAAATTTTTATGTGCTTCGCCTGCTCCTGCAATGTAACTCGGTCAATCTGTAGTCACAGCCATACAGGTTCATGCAAAATTTTATGTGCTTCGCCTGCTCCTGCACTGTAACTCGGTCACTCTGTAGTCACAGCCATACAGGGCCACAATAAATTTTTATGTGTTTCGCCTGCTCCTGCACTGTAACTCGGTAACTCTGTAGTCACAGCCATACAGGGCCACTGTATATTTTTATATGCTTCGCCTACTCCTGCACTATAACTCGGTCACTCTGTAGTCACAGCCATACAGGGCCACTGTAAATTTTTATGTGCTTCGCCTTCTCCTGCACTGTAACTCAGTCACTCTGTAGTAATAGCTATACAGGGTCACGTAAAATTTTTATGTGCTTCAACTGCACCTGCACTGTAACTCGGTCACTCTGTAGTCACAGCCATACAGAGCCAAATAAATTTTTATGTGCATCGCCTGCTCCTGCACTGTAACTCGGTCACTCTGTGGTCACAGCAATACAGGGTTACGCTAAATTTTAATGTGCTTCGCCTGCTCCTGCACTGTAACTCGGTCACTGTGTAGTCACAGCCATACAGGGTCACGCTAAATTTTTATGTGCTTCGCCTGCACCTGCACTGTAACTCAGTCACTCTGTAGTCACAGCTATAAAGGTTCACGCTAAATTACTATGTTCTTCGCCATCTCCTGCACTGTAACTCGATCACTCTGTATTGACAGCTATACAGGGCCACAATAAATTTTTATGTGCTTCGCCTGCTCCTGCACTGTAACTCGGTCACTCTGTAGTCACAGCCATACAGGGTCACAATACATTTTTAGGTGCTTCGCCTGCTACTGCACTGTAACTCGGTCACTTTGTAGTCACAGCCATAGAGGACCACTGTAAATTTTTATGTGCTTCGTCTGCTCCTGCACTGTAACTCGGTCACTCTGTATTAACAGCCATACATGGTAACGCTAAATTTTTAGTGCTTCGCCTTCTCCTACACTGTACCTCGGTCACTTTGTAGTCACAGTTATAGAGGGTCAATGTAAATTTTTATGTGCTTAGCCTGCTCCTGCATGTAACTCGGTCACTCTGTAGTCATAGCCATACAGGGCCACAACAAATTTTTATGTGCTTCGCCTGCTCCTGCACTGTAACTTGGTCACTCTTTAGTCACAGTCATACAGGGCCACAATAAATTTTTATGTGCTTCGCCTTCTCCTGCACTGTAACTCAGTCACTCTGTAGTAATAGCTATACAGGGTCACGTAAAATTTTTATGTGCTTCAACTGCACCTGCACTGTAACTCGGTCACTCTGTAGTCACAGCCATACAGAGCCAAATAAATTTTTATGTGCATAGCCTGCTCCTTCACTGTAACTCGGTCACTTTGTGGTCACAGCAATATAGGGTTACGCTAAAATTTAATGTGGCTTCGCCTGCTCCTGCACTGTAACTCGGTCCTCTGTAGTCACAGCCATACAGGGTCACAATACATTTTTAGTGCTTCGCCTGCTACTGCACTGTAACTCGGTCACTTTGTAGTCACAGCCATAGAGGACCACTGTAAATTTTTTATGTGCTTCGTCTGCTCCTGCACTGTAACTCGGTCACTCTGTATTAACAGCCATACATGGTAACGCTAAATTTTTAGTGCTTCGCCTTCTCCTACACTGTACCTCGGTCACTTTGTAGTCACAGTTATAGAGGGTCAATGTAAATTTTTATGTGCTTAGCCTGCTCCTGCACTGTAACTCGGTCACTCTGTAGTCATAGCCATACAGGGCCACAAACAAATTTTTATGTGCTTCGCCTGCTCCTGCACTGTAACTTGGTCACTCTTTAGTCACAGTCATACAGGGCCACAATAAATTTTATGTGCTCGCCTTCTCCTGCACTGTAACTCAGTCACTCTGTAGTAATAGCTATACAGGGTCACGTAAAATTTTTATGTGCTTCAACTGCACCTGCACTGTAACTCGGTCACTCTGTAGTCACAGCCATACAGAGCCAAATAAATTTTTATGTGCATAGCCTGCTCCTTCACTGTAACTCGGTCACTCTGTGGTCACAGCAATATAGGGTTACGCTAAATTTTAATGTGCTTCGCCTGCTCCTGCACTGTAACTCGGTCACTCTGTAGTCACAGCCATACAGGGTCACAATACATTTTTAGGTGCTTCGCCTGCTACTGCACTGTAACTCGGTCACTTTGTAGTCACAGCCATAGAGGACCACTGTAAATTTTTATGTGCTTCGTCTGCTCCTGCACTGTAACTCGGTCACTCTGTATTAACAGCCATACATGGTAACGCTAAATTTTTAGTGCTTCGCCTTCTCCTACACTGTACCTCGGTCACTTTGTAGTCACAGTTATAGAGGGTCAATGTAAATTTTTATGTGCTTAGCCTGCTCCTGCACTGTAACTCGGTCACTCTGTAGTCATAGCCATACAGGGCCACAACAAATTTTTATGTGCTTCGCCTGCTCCTGCACTGTAACTTGGTCACTCTTTAGTCACAGTCATACAGGGCCACAATAAATTTTTATGTGCTTCGCCTTCTCCTGCACTGTAACTCAGTCACTCTGTAGTAATAGCTATACAGGGTCACGTAAAATTTTTATGTGCTTCAACTGCACCTGCACTGTAACTCGGTCACTCTGTAGTCACAGCCATACAGAGCCAAATACATTTTTATGTGCATAGCCTGCTCCTTCACTGTAACTCGGTCACTCTGTGGTCACAGCAATATAGGGTTACGCTAAATTTTAATGTGCTTCGCCTGCTCCTGCACTGTAACTCGGTCACTCTGTAGTCACAGCCATACAGGGTCACAATACATTTTTAGGTGCTTCGCCTGCTACTGCACTGTAACTCGGTCACTTTGTAGTCACAGCCATAGAGGACCACTGTAAAATTTTTATGTGCTTCGTCTGCTCCTGCACTGTAACTCGGTCACTCTGTATTACAGCCATACATGGTAACGCTAATTTTTAGTGCTTCGCCTTCTC
>ONZH01003123.1:0-34903 GCA_900303285.1 Rhinella marina
TACAGAATGAAGCCACCCTTCTATTTGTGGGCTTTCATTGAATAGTGGTGGGATTACAGAATAAAGACACCCCCATGCTTCCTTTGGTATTCGTGGCCAGAATATTTAAAAGAAAGCCAGGAATGATCACTTGGTGCAGACTTTTTAGATCACTGGTTATACCGAGAGGGAAACTGTGATTGGACACCCTACTCACAAGGGCAGGAACCTATTGGTAGCTTTATGTCAGTCTTCCAGATACATAATGCAGCACTTTAATTTCACTTGGGTTCCCTACGAGCACCTCCTAAGCACAAGCTGAGGACAGCTTGACTTTAAGTAAGGGGGAATGTAACACCCTAGAGTAGTGTTACAACTCTGCGTAACCAGCTTCTATCTGTGTGCTACTCTGGAAATGTAATTCTGTGCATTAATGTCATCACCAGCATTAATATGTATTCTATTCAGTGCTATGCAACTGTTTCCCATGTAATGTACCTGGTGTACCAGCAGGTGTCAGTAAATACTATGGCAGATTCAGATGTAGTTTTACCAGAATGGTACGGTCCTTAGTCCATTCCGACCCCCCTCTGCTGGAGAGAAGTTAAGTTCTTCTAACTTCCTGCAGTGAGGAGGAAAATGACAGTTAAGACAGTTTAGTCAAGCAGTTGTCCCCTGTACCCTGATTGGGGAGGACATGTGCAGGACAGCAGAACACCTTCAGCTCTGCTGCGCCCTAAAGACTGAGTAATACAGCCTGCAATAAGGCACTACAATACTCTAAAGGGAAGCTAGACTTAAGAAGTACCCTCAGCTTAGAACAGGAAGCCTGAAACCTGAATTTCCAAGCATCTGCCAAGTATAAGCAATAAGCTGCACTTGCTGGACACCAAGCTGAAGGATGAACTGAGTTATCTGCATTCAAAGTTAAGTTAATAAAACTGCGTTGGACCATTCATACAAGTCTGTGCATCATTCCCATCTGACGACCCTCTATTACTACTACTAGTAATTTTCTGCAGCCGGAGCCACCGCCTGGGGCCTGTTCGTCTCACGAGGTAGGAACACCGTAACAATCCCACCAAAGACTTAAGTGGCCTAAATACCCCTTGGCACTCCTACCACTGGGGCATAAAGGAAAATCACCTTCGAGGGCCCTGGAGGGGGAAAGGGTCGCCCCTGTAGCAACCACGGTTCCGCTCGCTGCAGGTGCTATACTTGTCTACTGCAGGGGGTGCTATAATTATCTACAGCAGGGGCTGCTATACTTGTCTACTGTATGGGGTGCTATACTTATCTACTACAGGGGCTGTTATACTTGTCTACTACAGGAGGTGCTATACTTATCTACTGCAGGGGATGCTATACTTATCTACTGCAGGGGGTGCTATACTTATCTACTGCAGAGGAAGCTGAACTTCTCTACTGCAGGAGATGCTATACTTATCTACTACAGGGGGTGCTATACTTATCTACTGCAGAGGGAGCTATACTTATCTACTACAGGGGGTGCTATACTTATCTAATGCAGGGTCTGTTATACTTATCTACTGCAGAGGGAGCTGAACTTCTCTACTGCAGGGGGTGCTATACTTATCTACTGCAGTGGGTGCTGGTAATGGGTGGGGTTAGGGGGACCAATTCAGATTCTTACAATGGGGCCCAATGATTTCTATGTACGCCCCTGTACAGGGGGTGCTATACTTATCTACAACTGGGAGTGCTATACTTATCTTCTGCAGGAGATGCTATACTTACCTACTACAAGGGATGCTATACTTATCTATTGCAGGGGGTGCAATAGATATGTACTGCAGGGGGTGTTATACTTATCCACTGCAGGGGATGCTATATTTATCTGCTGCCAGGGGTGCAATTCTTATTTACTACAGAGGCTGCTGAACATCCAGTGCCTTGCGAAAGTATTCGGCCCCCTGGAACTTTTCAACCTTTTGCCATATTTCAGGCTTCAAACAAAGTGGAATGAAATTTATTGGATCAATTAAACTTTTTTTGTAATAATAAAACTGAAAAGAGGGACGTGCAAAATTATTCGGCCCCCTTGGATTAATACTTTGTTGTGCCACCTTTTGCTGCGATTACAGCTGCAAGTCGCTTGGGGTATCAGTTTTGCACATCTAGAGACTGAAATTTTTGCCCATTCTTCCTTGCAAAACAGCTCGAGCTCTTTGAGGTTGGATGGAAAGCGTTTGTGAACAGCAGTTTTCAGCTCTTTCCACATATTCGCAATTGGATTCAGGTCTGGACTTTGACTTGGCCATTCTAAGACCTGGATACGTTTATTTTTGAACCATTCCATTGTAGATTTTGCTAAATGTTTGGGATCATTGTCTTGTTGGAAGATAAATCTCCGTCCTAGTCTCAGCTCTTTTGCAGACTCCAACAAGTTTTCATCCAGAATGGTCCTGTATTTGGCTCCATCCATCTTCCCATCAATTTTAACCATCTTCCCTGTCCCTGCTGATGAAAAGCAGGCCCAAACCATGATGCTGCCACCACCATGTTTGACAGTGGGGATGGTGTGTTCAGGGTGATGAGCTGTGTTGCTTTTATGCCAAACATATCGTTTTGCATTGTTTCCAAAAAGTTTGATTTTGGTTTCATCTGACCAGAGCACCTTCTTCCACATGTTTGGTGTGTCTCCCAGGTGGCTTGTGGCAAACTGTAAACAATACTTTTTATGGATATCTTTGAGAAATGGCTTTCTTCTTGACACTCTTCCATAAAGGCCAGATTTGTGAAGTGTTCGACTGATTGTTGTCCTATGGACAGACTCTCCCACCTCAGCTGTAGATCTCTGCAGTTCATCCAGAGTGATCATGGGCCTCTTGGCTACATCTCTGATCTGTCTTCTCCTTGTTTGAGATGAAAGTTTAGAGGGACGGCCGTGTCTTGGTAGATTTGCAGTGGTCTGATACTCCTTCCATTTCAATATGATCGCTTGCACAGTGCTCCTTGGGATGTTTAAAACTTGGGAAATCTTTTGGTATCCAAATCCGGCTTTAAACTTCTCCACAACAGTATCCTGGACCTGCCTGGTGTGTTCCTTGGTCTTCATGATGCTCTCTGTGCTTTAAACAGAACCCTGAGACTATCACAGAGCAGGTGCATTTATACGGAGACTTGATTACACACAGGTGGATTCTGTTTATCTTCATCAGTCATTTAGGACAACATTGGATCATTCAGAGATCCTCAATAAACTTCTGGAGTGAGTTTTCTGAACTGAAAGTAAATGGGCAGAATAATTTTGCACGTCCAACTTTTCAGTTTTATTATTACAAAAAAAGTTTAAATGATTCAATAAATTTCGTTCCACTTCACAATTGTGACCCACTTGTTGACTCTTCACCAAAAATTTAAAATGTTATATCTTTTTGTTTGAAGCCTGAAATGTGGCAAAAAGTTGAAAAGTTCCAGGGGGCCGAATACTTTCGCAAGGCACTGTGGCCCTGATTTATCACACCTTCACTCCAGAATTCTGTCTTCAAAAAGTCGCACGATAGGGCTTTTGCGACTTTTTTGCACATCTTTTTGCGACTTTTTGCATGTGTACACCACTCACTCCAGTTTGTAATATGGGTGGAAAAGTGGGTGTGGTTAGCCATGTTAATGAGTTTCACTCCAGATTTATCATTGCGACTTTTTTAAAAAAGTCGCAAAATAATCTCACTCCAGGAGGAGTGTGGAGTAGGAAAAGTGGAGTAGCTTCTCTAGACAGAAGTGTTAGGTTTAAGGACAAGCCACATTTATCAAACAACCTGTGACGTTTGATAAATGTGGCAGAAAGTACTCCAACACAGACTGAAGCAAAACTGACTTCAAATATTTTCCTAATGATAAATTCCCCCCTGTATCTTTGGCAAGGGATGCTATACTTATCTACTGTATAGAGTGCTATAATTATCTACTGCAGAGAGTGCTGACTTATCTACCATAGGGGGTTCTATACTTATCTACTTTAGGGGAGGACTATACTTATATACTGTGGGGGGTGCTATAAAACCTGGCAGACTAAAGGTTGATATTCTCACTACTCCTGGTTATAAAAGCTCCACAAAATATACTGAATGATAAATATGCTTGTACTGCTTACCTCATCCCCTACATAGTGCTGTCAGCAGTTTAGCATGGTCAAAACTCCTGCCAGACTGCTTTCAACTCTGGGCACAATATTTTGGGGAAAGAAAATCTGGACTAACGATTGATCATAGGAAACCATAACATAATACAGCATGGTAGGTATGGTGAAGTCTTTTAAATGGTCACCGTCTTTTGTCTTTGGAGATTAATAATTATTTGTTGAATCAGAAAGACTGATTTATCAAATGCCTTATTAAAAAAATCTTACTCTGATTAGATGTTTCTTTGAATTCCTTAAGCGGCAGAGTTTTGCCTTTGCCCATGAATAAGAAATGCCCTTTTAATGTGTTAGATTACCACTATGGATGCATACGTTGTACACTTAGCTGATGCAATGCTATAGGCAGCAGTGTGATCTTATAAAAAGGAGAATGACTAATGAACAGAATCTTATCTCTCAGTCTGAGGCTATGAATATTGCTGGCACCATCCTGCATTACATTGTGGTGCCTGCCCTGTCAGTCAATTGTTTTTAGATAAAAATATATGCAGGCATGTGGCTTCAATAATTAATGTGAATTTTTAATGTATGGTAGCTGTTCAATTCATCAGACTGTTAATGAATCATGGCTTATTTTGTGTATTTACCGTACTTTTAGCAGGGAAAGGATTAAATTCTGCACAATAAAAAAGGCAACTTGATCAATGCAAAACAGACTGCAAAAATCCAGGATTTATGCCCTGCTTACTTTTCTATGTTACCTCTCTGGATTAAACAACCACATCACAGGCTTGACCTATGGAGGCACATTTATGAAAAAAAAAAGTGCCAGCAGGTGTATCTGAACTTGGCGACTACTGTCCTGCCAGATATTTCATAATGTTGAATAAGCTCTGTAAATATAGTGCCTGGGGCAAGGGTACTTTTGTCTGGATGTTTTGGACATTTGCCCCTATTGCTGCTATGCAAGGCCATCAACTCACTACTTTGATGCACTTTGAAGGGTTAACTTGCACTGTGATTTAGGCCATTATTTTCATTTCTACTTTCTTATACTGTTGAATTGCATTTTATATGTCATATCCAGTTCATTTGCACTGTTATTTCACTCATTTGTGGAGAGCGTTAATGCACTGTAAGGCGCGGGCACCGACGTCGTGCACTCGGGCGCTTGCAGCCCAATTACGACACTGTCGCTTTAAGACACTGTGTTTTGGTTCAGACACAGGAAGTGGTCATAAGCTCTGACCTTGATCCTGCCTGTGATTTCACTTCCGCCAGGAAGTGATCATGTGCCCATACTTCGAGGCTACAGGTGAGGTCACATCCGCCAGTCTTGCACAGGAAGCACCGCCCTGTTAATTGGTTACTTCACTATAAAAACCCCTCAGTATTGGCAGCAGGCGCCGGTGCCTTGTTGTTGCTTTGCTAAGCTAGAGACCCGGTCGCTCTGCTTCGTGACTAGGACCTTGGTTGCACACTAGGTGTAGTCTGTGGTCTAGGCAGGAGTTGTGTGGTTCCAGTCTTTGTTCCACTATCTTAGTGTACGCCAGTGTGTGTGTTTGGAGGCCACATTGTGTGTTGGGCTGCAACCTCCTTCGGTAGGCGCGGAACCCTAGTGTACGCCAGTGTGTGTGTTTGGAGGCCACATTGTGTGTTGGGCTGCAACCTCCTTCGGGAGGCACGGAACTCGGCACACGTGGTCCGATTGAGAGCTGGGTATCCTGCGCTCAGGTCCCAGACTCGAGCGCATCGAGTGCTTGTGCACACGTGCCCTTTGGGCATTGGGGGTCATCCCCTATCCTCCTTCGGGAGCTTGCCTTTCCGGCTGCTTGGTCCCTGGGTTGCCCTGCTCGGGTGGCTCAGGATCCGGGTCCAGTGATCCCTGGTGGCTCTGCCTTAGAGCAGAGTCACTTTATTATTTAAAAAAGGGCTCCTTGGCCTAACAGTAGGCACCGGCCAGGGATCCGCCGGTGTCATGTCTCTGACTCCCTCCATGCAGGCATACATCAAACTATGGGAACAACGCATGCAGGAGATGGAGCAACGTGCGGCCGCCCTCTCGGCGCCTAGCACGGAATTGTTGTCCACCTTAGACGGTCGGTTGCAGGCCTTGGAGCAGCAGGCTGCCGCTACTTCCAACTCCGCTGCTGCTTCGGTATGTCCACAGGTTCCCGTGGCTATTCACCGACCGCCTAAGTTACCTCTGCCCGTACGATTCAGCGGGGAACAGCAGGAGTGTCGGGGATTCTTAAGTCAGTGCCTGATCCACTTTCAATTGAACCCGGACAGTTTTTTGAATGACCACACCAAAGTGGCATTCATAATATCCCTCTTATCCGGGCAGGCACTGGCTTGGGCTACCCCTCTATGGGAGAGAGTTGATCCATGTGTGGGTTCCCTACCTCTCTTTTTGTCCTGCTTTAGAGAGGTGTTCCAGGGGCCTGATCCTCTGGTTACCGCCAGCTCCTGCCTTCTGGAGCTACGCCAGGGAACGGACTCGGTTTCACAATACGCCATCTGTTTCCGAACCCTGGCGTCCGAGTTGGCATGGCCTGATGCTCCTTTCCTAGCCATTTTTTCTGCCGGCTTAAGTCCGTCCATCAAGGACGAGCTGGCAGGTAGATAGAGACCAGGTACTCTTTGTGGTCTCATCGATCTTGCCATAAGGATTGACCGCCGTCTGTCCGAACGCCGTCTCGAGCTAGTTACTGAACGGAGACGGGGTCGGCTGGCTCCGGTGTTTTCCAGGCCTATGGTTCCTCCTGAGGAACCTATGGAGATAGACAGACTCGGTCCCCGCAGGTCTGGGGTGGTTTGCTATCTTTGTAGGAAACCAGGCCACATTGCTCCACATTGTCCTCGGAAGTCGGGAAACGGGCGCACCTAGGGTCAGTGGGAGGTATGCCCCTAGGTGAGATCGTACAAACCTCCACAAAGTGCACATTTCCCGTCTTAATCAGGGTAAATGGGAAGATCACGCCAACCAGAGCCTTTATTGATTCCGGTGCTTCTGGTAATTTTATTTCACGTGAATGGACCCAGAAGCTCGGAAATTCCTATCAAACCTCTGGCCACCAGTATGAACATCACTGTGGTGGACGGTTCCAAATTAGGCAGGTGCATCACACACCGCAGAGTTCCTGTCGAGATCCAGATAGGAGCCTTACATAAGGAGATCATTTCACTCCTAGTATTACCTCAGTCTGTGGACCCAATCCTGTTGGGCCTTCCATGGCTGAGACTACACGCTCCCACACTGGATTGGACCACCGGTGAGGTCAAGCAGTGGGGTCCTTACTGTCAGGACAAGTGCATGACGAGGGTGATCTTTGTAGAGACACCGCCCCTCCCAGCTGAGCTTCAGGGGTTACCTGCGCAATATGCGGCTTTTGCTGACGTCTTCTGTAAGAAGGGGGCTGACACTCTACCCATACATCGTCCCTACGACTGTGCCATCGAGTTGGTACCGGGGTCTACTCCGCCCCGTAGTAGAGTGTACCCTCTGTCTGTACCGGAGACCGAAGCTATGTCAGCTTATATTAAAGAGAACCTTGAGAAGGGGTTCATGCGAAAATCCAGTTCCCCTGCTGGGGCTGGTTTCTTTTTCGTTTCTAAAAAAGATGGGTCCTTGCGACCGTGTATTGACTATAGGGGTCTTAACGACATTACCTTAAAAAATAAATATCCGCTTCCCCTCATCTCCGAATTATTTGATCGGTTTCAGGGCGCAACGGTCTTTTCCAAACTAGACCTGCGCGGGGCATATAACCTGATCCGTATTCGGGAGGGTGATGAGTGGAAAACCGCATTTAACACCAGAGACCGTCACTATGAATACCTGGTTATGCCCTTTGGCCTCTGTAACGCTCCAGCGGTGTTTCAGGACTTCCTGAACGACATATTCAGGGATCTCTTGACTACCGCTGTGGTGGTCTATTTGGACGACATTCTGGTGTTTTCTCGCGACTTATCTACCCACAGGCGCATGGTGAAGGAGGTGTTGCACCACCTTCGGAGTAACCATTTGTATGCCAAATTAGAGAAGTGCGAGTTCGAGAACACCCAGGTGGCCTTTCTTGGCTACATAGTGTCAGCACAGGGGCTTCAAATGGATCCCGTAAAATTCAGGTCCATCATGGCTTGGCCCAAACCGCAGTCTTTAAAGGCGGTCCAGAGGTTTTTGGGGTTCGCCAATTATTATAGGAGGTTCATTCCCCATTTCTCTTCTCTGGTGGCTCCTCTCACTGCATTGACTCGCAAAGGGGCTAATCCTAGTAAATGGTCGTCGGAGGCGGAGCATGCCTTCATTGCGCTGAAGGAGGCCTTCCTGTCGGCCACAGTGATTCATCGCCCAGACCCCCAACGCCCCTTCTTCATGGAGGTGGATGCGTCATCTGTAGGGGCTGGAGCTCTTCTCTACCAAAAGGATGGCAAAGGGACTAAACTGTCCTGTGGCTTTTTCTCCAAGGCCTTTAATCCGGCTGAGCGGAATTATTGCATAGGAGATCGGGAACTACTGGCCATCAAACTGGCTTTAGAGGAATGGAGACATCTCCTGGAGGGGGCCAGGTTTCCCGTTGTGATCTTCACTGATCACAAGAATCTCTTGTATCTTCAATCTGCTCAGAGGCTTAACGCTCGACAGGCAAGATGGGCTCTTTTCTTTTCTCGTTTTAATTTTGTTTTACACTTTGTGAACGGGGACAAGAATGTCAGAGCGGATGCTTTGTCCCGCTCTTTTGATGCCCATGGTACTGAGCCTGAGGTTCGTCCCATCATCCCGGCAGAAAAGCTTCTACCTGTGAACCCTATTGGTCTGCGCCAGCTGCCTCCGGGTAAGACGTATGTGCCACCCGCTCGCAGAGAGGAGATCCTCTCTTGGGGCCATAATTCTCGTCTGGCTGGACACCCAGGTCCCAAAAGAACGATGGAGTTAATTTCTCGGCACTATTGGTGGCCAGGTCTCAGCCGGGATGTTCGGACTTTTACCAGGGGGTGCATCTCCTGTGCCCGTAATAAGCCGGTCCGCCAGAGAACCTCGGGCTTGTTGATGCCTCTGCAAGTCCCTGAGAGTCCCTGGCAGGACATCGCCATGGACTTCGTGACGGGGCTCCCTTCCTCGGAAGGAAATACCGTGGTCTGGATCGTTACTGATCTATTTTCCCACGTATGCCACTTTGTTGCGGTGCCAGGGTTGCCCTCTGCGCCTCACTTGGCGGAATTATTTTTTCGCCACATCTTTCGTTTGCATGGGTTACCGAGGCGAATTATTTCCGACAGAGGTCCGCAGTTTGCAGCTAGGTTTTGGAGGGAGCTGTGCCAGCTACTGGGGGTTGATGTGGATCTTTCTTCGGCTTTTCACCCTCAAACTAATGGCTTGGCAGAAAGACTCAACCAATCCCTCCAAATTTACTTGCGACATTTTATTTCCGCAAGGCACAATAACCGGTCTGAGCTGTTGGCCTGGGCAGAATTTGCAGTAAATAATTCTGTGTCCGACGCTGTGGGGAAAACCCCCTTCTTTGTCCAGAATGGACAACATCCCCGCCTTCCTCTTCCTTTGCCCGTCATGGCAGAGATGCCTGCTGTTGCGGATTTCGCCGAACATCTGCGGGATGTCTGGCAACAGACCCAGTCTTCCTTGGCTGCTTCCAAGACCAAAATGAAGCGTCATGCTGATCGCAGACGTTCCAGCGGCCCGGAATTCGCGCCTGGAGATCTGGTCTGGCTTTCCTCAAAATACATTCGACTCCGAGTGGCGTCTTTGAAATTTGCGCCCCGTTTTCTCGGTCCTTTTCGGGTACTGTCCCGAATTAACCCAGTCACCTATCGTATTAAACTGCCTTTGTCATGGAGAGTCGTAAATTCCTTTCATGTCTCCCTTCTGAAACCTGTACAGCTGAATAGGTTCTCTCCTCCTTTACAAGAGGAGCTCGAAACCGTTGAGGCCGAGTACGAGGTACGGGAGATCCTTGACTCTAGGACTATACGAGGTGTCACGTCCTATCTGGTGGACTGGGTGGGATTTGGTCCTGAAGAACGGACCTGGGAGCCAGAGGATAATTTGAATGCCCCAGATCTGATTGCGGCCTTTTGGAGGAGGAGGGGGGGCCCTGAGGGGGGGGTACTGTAAGGCGCGGGCACCGACGTCGTGCACGCGCGCGCTTGCAGCCCAATTACGACACTATCGCTTTAAGACACTGTGTTTTGGTTCAGACACAGGAAGTGGTCATAAGTTCTGACCTTGATCCTGCCTGTGATGTCACTTCCGCCAGGAAGTGATCATGTGCCCATACTTCGAGGCTACAGGTGAGGTCACATCCGCCAGTCTTGCACAGGAAGCACCGCCCTGTTAATTGGTTACTTCACTATAAAAACCCCTCAGTATTGGCAGCAGGCGCCAGTGCCTTGTTGTTGCTTTGCTAAGCTAGAGACCCGGTCGCTCTGCTTCGTGACTAGGACCTTGGTTGCACACTAGGTGTAGTCTGTGGTCTAGGCAGGAGTTGTGTGGTTCCAGTCTTTGTTCCACTATCTTAGTGTACGCCAGTGTGTGTGTTTGGAGGCCACATTGTGTGTTGGGCTGCAACCTCCTTCGGTAGGCGCGGAACCCTAGTGTACGCCAGTGTGTGTGTTTGGAGGCCACATTGTGTGTTGGGCTGCAACCTCCTTCGGGAGGCGCGGAACTCGGCACACGTGGTCCGATTGAGAGCTGGGTATCCTGCGCTCAGGTCCCAGACTCGAGCGCATCGAGTGCTTGTGCACACGTGCCCTTTGGGCATTGGGGGTCATCCCCTATCCTACTTCAGGAGCTTGCCTTTCCGGCTGCTTGGTCCCTGGGTTGCCCTGCTCGGGTGGCTCAGGATCCGGGTCCAGTGATCCCCGGTGGCTCTGCCTTAGAGCAGAGTCACTTTATTATTTAAAAAAGACATAACATAATAGACATGCACAGCCAGTTCACACTCAGAGACTTTGGGAATTTCCAGCCTGTGCACTGAGAAGCTAGTAGTTTTCCCCTGCTGTCCTAAGAGACATTGCAAAGGTGAGCTTTGGAGGGAAAATCCTGAGACAGTGAACTTTTGACTGTCTGGTCAAAAGCTCTGAGGATCCATACAAGTCTAAGGCAGCCTTGAACTGCAACAATGTTTCGCAAACTGTGGATCCCCAAAACTCTGACATCAGCCGTGTGCACCTTGCATTACGGTGTAGACCTGTTGACTTCACAGAGTCCATCCTCCGCATATTGCGGGCAAATATAGGACATAGTACAATACTACACAGTATGTGCTATGTTGAGAATTCTGGGGCCCATCATGTTATTAGATGAAAGCAAAGCAACACTGTCAACAACTCACTTCTCTGCTTGGCTGCAGCAGTCACATGATATAACCACTTCAGCCAATTAGCAGCAGGTTGAAGCAGACATTCATAGGCAACAGTAAGTGCTGAGGCAGAGCTTTGCCTCCTGCCTCTCATCTCCCTGCAGAGACTAGTCTAATAAATGTGCTGTTTTACATATAAACTGTATTTAGTGGAGCAGATTTATCAAAGCTGTCAGTCAAACCTTCTACACTTCTACAGGACAAGGAGCAGGTTACATGTCACCTATAAAAGGGTATTGAGTGAAGGACACTCCCAGCATGGGTAAAGATCTGGTTGCCTTGTGCATCGTTCATTAAGAAGTAAGTTGCAAGAGAGAGGTCTGTCACTGAAGGTCAGTGTGTGGATACAGTCAGTATAATAGATATGAGGGGAGCAAAAATAATATAAAAATACATATATATGTAACACAACTCTTAAGCAAAGAGGACATGGAATTGGCTCCACGTCTCCTGCCCTGGGAGGATTATCATCCTACAAATGCTTCCAATTATTATCAATGTTTCATGTAAAATGAGAGAGATGACTAACAAAATTTTTCTAGAGCCCATTGAGCCATGTATTTTTTGCACAATGGGTATACAGGGGACAGAGGGGTAACACACCCATAGGACTTTGATGGTGTAAATGGGACAATGATAACATACCCAGAGGACAGAGTAGTGATATCCAGGTGGCATGTGATGGCATACTAGGGGGCAAAGTGTTTCTTTTATTTTTTCACACCACGGTCCTTATTGCCAGCTAAATATAAGATCATATATTATACAGTTTGTGATTATTGCGATGCTGCTGATTGTATGCCTTTCCGTCCTGTCTGTATTCTGGTATTCCTCATAAAATAACAATTCTGGGTGGCCTACCCTGAGACTCCCCTCTCTTGAATATATTACCTCCAACTAGCTTTTATTCGGTCCAATAGCCAAGACTCATTATACAGAATCTCTAGTTCCATTAGAGGTATTTTTATCAAATCCTCACCCCCCCCCAACTCACAATCTCTCAAGAGTGTACAGTCTGACCACCCCCTGGTGACCCCCTTTAGACTAGATCTTGGGAATAATTGATGGCTCTGCTAATTTCACAAAATGAGTGGCATTAAGCCTTTCTCCTAGCCAACAAAAGTTGTTTGGCATTTGGAGACAAATTATGAACTGTTGACTTGGTGGTACTGGAACCCAACACTTCTTCAACTTATTTGGTAAAACTTTGCACTTCATCAACTTTACCCTTTGGTCCCTGAAATACAAGAAGAAGTCTATGATGCATATATGCTTGAAAAGCATGGAACTTAACCCTTTCATGACTGTCATCTGTATACATACATGCAGAATGCCTATGCCCTCTGCAATTAGCACATATCCTAATATACATTATAAAGTTCTTGGATTAAAACTCCTGCTCCTACAATCTTGCAGGAGCAAGTCGGGTCCCTGACTGACAGTGCCAGTGGGGACCCGGAGGAGAAGACAAAAGCCTTAATTTCTGCATGTTTGTATTTGTCCTTTATTTGAAATAACTCAATAGAGAAAGTTAAACATAATAATTCTGGAACATTTTTTCTTAGGATTGTATTGTTCTATAGTAATGGAATACCTTAAGGTACGTGTCCATCACATTTAGCATACTTTCCAATGTTATTCCTCCTAGAAATGTAAAAAAAAAAAACATCACAACCACATAATAAATGGAGTAGCTGCATTTGCTTTCACACAGTCAGTGTTTGGTCAGTAAGGTGCAGGTCAAAGCACACAACAGGAGCAAATCCTTCCATTATACCTTATTTCTGCATAGCCTTAACTTCTGCTTTTAACTCACAATCACTGATGGAAATCACTGGTCAAATACAGACAAAAGACTAACTATGTGGAAACAGCCTTAAAATGTTATTCAGTGGACAACTATTAAATTGGTGGGAATCTTACTACTGGGACCCCCACTGATCATAAGAATGGGGGCCTCAAATCCAATGGAGCTCTCTCAGACATGGACGGAGCAGCTGTATGAAATGCGCACTACCACACCATTAATTTCTATAGGAGAGTTTTTTGTAACTAGAGTGCCCTTTTTAAGGTGGCCATACACATTAAATAGAAGTTGGTTGATGGTTGAACATTAGTTGAGCAAACATCTAATGTTTCGCAGATGGCCATACACATCTTAGTCCATATTGGCCTTTACAGTTGTTCAGACTGGCGATACTTATTCAGTGATACCAGATGATTGATGAAAGACCTTTCTAGGAGCTTTCTTTTAAAAAAAGATCTTTCATTCATGAATAATATTTCCTTGAATGAAAGATCTTTCGTTAGAAGAAAATATGGAACGCAGACAACTTCTTTTCAAACGATAATGGTCTATCATTGGTTGACTAAAATTATTTTTTGTTGTTAAATTTCAACCAACAATGGTTTGTTTTGGATCATGTCATCCATTTTGATCAACTTTTAGACTAATGGCCATCTTAGAGTGGGAGTGTCAGGGCTGGGATACACAGATAGGGGTAAGTGATCCCTAAGCTTAAACCCAACCCCTTTCCCTGCCTATTGCCCACTCAGTCTAACCCCTGAGTCGACAACCAGAAGACTTGAAATACACTAGAAAACGTGCAGGGGAAGGGAAGACAAACAAGACAGACAAACAAGAATAAAATGGGAAGTCAGGTAGCCGCGTCAAAACCAGGAGAGCACGTCAGGAACAAAATCAGCAAGCAAAGAGAAGTCAAAAACACGCCAAGGGTCAAGGAACAACAAGAGTCTAAACTCCAGGAGGGGCCTCCGGACCCTTAGAACTCAGAGATGGTTTAGAAGGATGACTCTGGTGAAACAATCTCACTAAGCGGGGTGCATGCACATCCCTAGCAGGGACCCAAGATCTATCTTCTGGACCGAATCCCTTCCAATGGATGAGGTACTGAAGGGAATTCCTCACCAGAACCCTCTCCACCTCATACTCAAGATCTCCATCCACAACAGACGGAGAGGGAGGGTCAGGGAGGGGTACAACAGGGTCAACATAGCGCTTTAGCAGATTTTTATGAAAAGTATTGTGGACCCGCCATTCAGGGGGCAACGCAACCTTGAAAGATACCGGATTAAACACATGAGTTATGACAAAAGGACCGATGAACCTAGGAGCAAATTTCAGAGACGGGACTTTCAATTTGAGGTTTTTAGTAGACAACAAGACTTTATCTCCCACAACAAAAGTTTCAGAGACAGTATGTTTATTCCTGGAATGGTGGACCATTTGGCTTTGTGATTTTTTCAAGTTCTGCTGAACTCGTGACCACACTGTGCACAGTTGGTTAGTTATGGATTCTGCCCGAGGAGTATCAGAAACAGAACACGATGAGAAAGAAAACCTGGGGTGAAAACCATAATTACAGTAAAAGGGTAATGTGAGTGTGGATGAACTAGTGTGATTGTTGATAGCAAATTCAGCTAGCGGGAGATATGAGGCCCACTGATGCTGACAGTCAGAGATAAAGAGACGAAGGTACTGGATCAGCTCCTGATTCATCCTCTCCGTCTGCCCATTGGTTTCAGGGTGAAAGGCAGAAGAAAAGGACAATTTAACTTCTAATTTCGAACAGAAAGCTCGCCAAAACTTAGCCACAAATTGTACCCCCCTGTCGGATACCACCTCATCAGGAATACCATGGAGACGAACCACATGCTGGATAAACAGATCAGCCAATTCTTCTGCTGATGGCAGTTTTCTCAACGGAATGAAATGACCCATTTTAGAGAACCGATCCACCACCACCCAAATGACAGTGCACCCCTGGGATGGTGGCAAATCGGTAACAAAGTCCATGGAAATGTTAAACCAGGGTTTGTCTGGCACTGGGAGCGGGAGAAGAGGTCCCTCAGGACGTCTCCTGGGGATCTTTCCCCGCGCACAGACTTGACAAGCCTGAACAAAAGCAAAAACATCAGTATGCATACGTGGCCACCAATAATTTCTTTTCAGTAAATCTAATGTTCCCCGAACACCTGGGTGACCTGCTAGCACTGAACAATGTGTCTCCTCTAACACTCTCAAACGGCAAGACATGGGAACAAACAATTTGCCTTCCGGAAGGTCTTTAGGACCAGAATTTTGTTCAGCAAGAATTTGAGAAGAGAGGTGAGAGGAGACAGCTGCCAGTACAATACCTGGAGGTAAAATGTTACCAGACTCCGACTCCGAACCCTCAGGAATACCGAAACTCCGGGATAAAGCATCAGCTTTAACATTTTTCGTACCCGGTCGGTAGGTAACAACAAAATTAAAATGTGAGAAAAACAAGGCCCATCTGGCCTGACGAGCATTGAGACGTTTTGCATTATCAAGATACACCAGGTTTTTATGGTCTTTGATCACTGTCACTTGGTGAAGGGCTCCCTCCAAAAAATGGCGCCCCACTTCAAAAGCCCATTGAACGTTTGGAGCTTGCGATTCCCAATATCATAATTTCTTTCACATAAAGAGAATTTTTTAGAGAAAAATGCACATGGCCTGAGGTTTGTGAGAGCAGAAGACCCTTGAGATAATACTGCCCCTACACCGACCTCAGAAGCATCTACCTCTACAATGAAGGGTTGAGAGAGATCAGGCTGAATCAACACAGGGGCTGTAGAAAAAGCTTTCTTGAGCTCCTGAAACGCAGAGTATGCTGCAGGAGACCAGTTACTAGGATCAGCCCCCTTGTGGGTAAGATCCGTGAGTGGTTTGGCAATTACAGAAAAGTTTTTTTATAAAGTTTCTGTAGTAATTGGCAAAACCTAGAAACCGTTGAAGGGATTTTAAGTCAGTGGGGCGGACCCTCTCTGCTATCGCCTGAACCTTACACGGATCCATCTGTACATCGGAAGGAGTGACCACATAACCCAGAAATGAAAACTTTTGCACACAAAAAATACATTTTTCCAACTTAGCGAACAAAGAGTTTTTTCGCAACCGGGACAACACAAGGCGAAGATGTTCATGATGGGTGGTCAGATCTAGAGAAAAAAATCAGGATGTCATCCAGATAGACCACCATAAAGACCCCAATAACATCATGAAAAATAGTATTCATAAAACCTTGGAAGACTGCCGGGGCATTACTCAGACCGAAAGGCATAACAAGATATTCAAAGTGCCCCAGTGGTGTGTTAAAAGCAGTCTTCCATTCATCTCCTTCCCGAATCCGAATCAGATTATACGCTCCCCTTAGATCTAATTTGGAGAACCAATTAGCCCCAGAAACCTGATTCAGAAGGTCCGGAATAAGAGGAAGGGGTCCAGAGTTCTTGACCGTGATTTTATTTAATTTGAGGTAATCAATACACGGCCTTAACCCACCATCTTTTTTCTCCACAAAAAAGAACCCAGCCCCCATGGGGACTCAGAAGGTCTAATATGCCCAATAGCCAAGCTTTCATCAATATACAGCTTAAGCGACTCTCTTTCTGGTACAGACAGATTATAAATACGACCCTTAGGCAGCTTGACTTTGGGCAAGAGATCTATCTTACAGTCAAAATCCCTATGAGGAGGAAGGACTTGAGACAGGGGTTTGGAGAATACATCTGCGAAATCAGAGATAAACTCTGGGATCCCAGCATCACATGCAATCGTGGTACAGAGTGAGACCTGAGACATATGGGCCTTACACTGAGGACCCCAGTGAACAAGATCCAGTGTACCCCAGTCAATAACTGGATTATGTTCCTGGAGCCAAGGCATCCCCAGAATAACGTTCACCGACAAATTTTTCATAACCAGAAAAGAACAATATTCTATGTGTACTGCACCCACCACCAATTTTATCTCGGGGGTGCGGAATTTGACCAAACCAGCACGCAATGGGGTCATATCCACACTTGATACTAGGATAGGAGGGGACAACGGAATCATGGAAGACAAAACCTGGGACACGAAATCCAAGTCGATGAAATTAGCGGCTGCACCCGAGTCCAGAAAAGCCAGACCTGTACATGAGGCTGACTGGACCTCAATAGTGCAGGGTAAAAGCATTTTAGAAATTTTAGGGAGTACCTGAGCTCCTTTGGTTCAGGCCCAGGTAGAGATGAGACCGTACTGAGGGTCGGCCGAGGAGCGGGGGACACCCGAGGTGGTAGTCTGGACCTTAGGCGTCGATCTGCCCGGATGGCGAGGGTCATAGCTTCGTCAAGCGTTTTAGGTTCTGCATGAGCTAATAATAAGTCTTTTACCTGGTCTGAGAGGCCGGTCATGAATAGGTCTTTCAAGGCCTGATCGTTCCACCCCGAATCCGTCACGTACTGTCTGAACGTAGCACAATATTCTTCCGCCATTTGTCTACCCTGACGGAGGGATAACAAGTGGGAAACCGCTAACGTAGGTCGGTCTGGTTCATCATAAATCTGACCCAGTGCAGACAAAAAACTGTCCAGAGAAGAGTGCAGAGGTGAATCAGGAGGTAAGGAAAGCGCCCAATTTTGCGGGTCACCCCGCAGGAGAGACATAACCAGCCCCACCTTTTGCGCTTCTGTCCCAGAGGACCGAGGTCGTAAAAAAAAATAAAGTTTACACCCTTCCCGAAATGAAAAAAATTTCTTACGGTCGCCGGAAAAAAGGTTGGGAAGGGGAACCTTAGGTTCAGGTGCAGGTGACTGAACGGCCGGAGGTGGCATGGCGGGACCATAGCATACATGTCTTCCTGAACCTGAAAGCGGATAGCCAGATCTTGAACCAACTTGGTCAAGGCCTGGACCTGCGTGACCACAGCTGACATAGGCTCCATAGGTGGAGTGAACGTCGCTGGACGTATGCAGGTTGCAGGCCTCTTTTGGCCAGTGTTTCTGTCAGGGCTGGGATACACAGATAGGGGTAAGTGATCCCTAAGCTTAAACCCAACCCCTTGCCCTGCCGATTGCCCACTCAGGCTAACCCCTGAGTCAACAACTAGAAGACTTGAAATACACTAGAAAACGTGCAGGGGAAGGGAAGACAAACAAGACAGACAAACAAGAATAAAATGGGAAGTCAGGTAGCCGCGTCAAAACCAGGAGAGTACGTCAGGAACAAAATCAGCAAGCAAAGAGAAGTCAAAAACACGCCAAGGGTCAAGGAACAACAAGAGTCTAAACTGCAGAGCAAAAATAACAACCAGGTAGTAGCAAGGAACTCCAAAACTTAACTCCTGAGATACCAAATAAACAGAAAATAAACAGACACTATATTGCTCGCGTTTTCCGGCGACCAGTAACAGGCCGCGAGCGAGAGTGCGCACCAACCACGTCCCGGGCACTTATGACCGTCGAGCGCGTCCCCTGCCTGGGACGCGCATCCACAGCCAGAGACCGCCGGCTGGAGGAGGAGCCTGCCAAAATAGCGGGCGAAGCCTGACCACGGGCAACCACCTCGCCACCAGAACGGGTGCAATGACTGCCGGTCCTGACAGGGAGCTGATCTTGAAAATATAATAGAGCAGAGTCCTGAGTAGAAGACCTCTTCCTTAAGTTCTCCATATAGGGCTTATGTCTACAAGAGATAACTTCTTTAACCATTTTAATTTTCCTGACAAAATTTATGGAAACATAAAGAATGTTGTACCAATGTAAATGGTCTTCATTTTTGGAATAGTCATTAAACTAGTACATGAGGAAAAAGAGCCAGTGTTGTATCCCTCCTTCCCAACTTACTCATATGACTACTTCACATCAGCATAATCAATTCCTACAATTCCCTTTAGCTGCATCATTTATGTGGATGGAGAAAATTATTGCTGAAAACACGTTTTCAGTATGTTAAAGTCAAGTATGTTTATTTTTCTAAACATCGAAATGGTTTGCCAGTTCTACCTTCCAAGTAGAGCTCCTTGCACTTTAGAACATAAAGTGCAGATGAACAACTCTGATGAAGCAAATCTCCTATCACTGATTCTTTCAAAGTTCTAGAAAATTACAAGTCATCACATGGCCTTAAGAGAAGCAAAAAAAAAATTACTTGGCTTTCCATCAGTATCTATTGGTTTTGATAGACGAAAATGTCCTAATGAGCTCACCATGCCCTGTAGCTGTGTCATTACGATGCCACGAATAGTTACTGGTGTAGTCAATCCATGCTTGTTATTAGTATATGACTCCTATTTCTGCCTCATCAGTATTGTAGATTTCAACATGAAAATAAACAAATGTTACATTGTAACATAAATTGTATTAATATGACACTGCACCATGTTGCTACACAATCTTAATTATGTCTCATTAAAGTCTGTGCCGCTTATACTAGAAAATCTATCAAGTTTTGTAGCATGAGATGTATCTGTTCCTTCATGTTAATTGGTCTGACCATACAACAATTTCCCACTATGACCATTAGTTTCCTCATTGTACACACAATAAACAACTGTTTTATCGGGTGGTATTAGTACAGACACAGCCAGGGGACATTGGATGTGCAGAGAAGAAGAAGCAAGTTTGTCATTAGCTGATTCAATTACAGATGCATTATATTTGATTATTTTATAGGGGTTGCTCTTTTCTGGATAAACACTTATTTCTGGTGATAAAAATCCTTTACTATGATAGTTCAGTCTGAATTATGGGCTAATCATGAGCTCAGACTCAAATATATTCCATACTTCAAAATGTATCATGAGAAAGTATAAGATCTAAAATTTGTACCACTGGGGAGAAGCTTAAGCCTTGACCCCTCATAAGAGTCTTATTAAAGCATCAAAGAAGAGAGGAACTGGTTTGCTGGGTCGATCACTGAATTGCAAGGAAGTCCAAGAGGCTAGAGCTATGGTCTAATCAGTGTGGAAAACTTGATGTCACCCATCCAACTTGGATCATTTCCACTTGGGAGTTCCACCAATGTTAAAGGGGTTGCCTCTTTTCAACAAATGGAATTTATCATGTAGAGAAAGTAATGTATTGTGATTGTTCATATTGCCTTCTTTGCTGGCTAGAATAATTTTTCTTTCACATTATACACTGCTCGTTTCCATGGTTATGACTACCCTTCAATCCAGTATCGATGTCTGTGTTTGCACAATATGGAAAAAGTGCTGGCTTATGTGCACTCCTATGGTCCCAGACACCAGAAAGGCCAGTGCTTTTTTCTATAGTGTGCAAGCACGACCACCGATGCTGGATTGCAGGGTGGTTGTAACCATGGAAACGAGAATATAATGTATAATATATATATAATGAATATATAGAATGTATATAGAATATATAATGTGATGGAAAAATTTGTTTAGCCAGCAAAGAAAGCAATATGGACAATCATGTTCTCTACATATTAAATACCACTTGTTGAAGTGAGACAACCTCTTAATGAGTAGGATGCTCAATTATAGTCTTTTAAAGAAGGCCACTTTTCAGACATGGCATCACTCATGACTTTGAGATTACCTACTATAGTTCCCTTAGAGGTTTCAACTACTGTCATTGACCCCTAACATCTATAGATGTATCCTGTTACAGGAGACTTTTTTAGAGTCTCAACTAAATTGCATTATACACCACTTAAAAGGGTTCTCCAGGTACAGGGCTGAAACCACAAATAACCTCTTCTTTACTCATTTACTATGTATGAGAGGAGCATCGGAGCATTTCCTTGCTCCGATGCTCCCCCATTGTACTTCAGGTCAGTGATAAATTTGAGTCAAAATGTTTTATCCCTATTTATAAAAAAAAATCCCAAATTTGAATTTCTCTGTTTTTAAGACAGATAGTGATACCTCATAAAATAGTTATGACTTTACATTTCCCATATATCTATTTTATGTTGGCATCATTTTGTAAATGACATTTTATTTTTTTTATAAATTTTCGATGATTTAGAATTTCAGAAGCAATTCTTAAAATTTTTAAGAAAACTTCCACAACCTGCTTTTTAAGGAGCAGTTCAGTCACAAAGTCACTTAGCGGGACTTACATAGTAGAAACCACCCATAATTGACCGATTTAAAAAACTAAACCTCTCAAGTTATTCAAAACTAATTTTGCAAACTTTGTTAACCCTTTAGGTTTTCCAAGAGAATTAAAGGAAAATGAAAGGTGAGATTGCAAAATTTCACTTTTTGGCAGATTTTCCACTTTAATCCATTTTTTCTGTAACACAATAAGGGTTAACAGCCAAGAAAACCCAATATTTATTACCCTGATACTGCACTTTTCAGAAAGAACCCATATGTTGTTGTATATGTGTCACGACAGGGAAACAAGGGATAGTGTGCCCTGTCTGAACCCCACCTCTTTCCCTGCCTACTTACAGTAGATGCCCTAGGCGGCAAAACCGTAACTTGGAGACAGTCCCTATGCTGAGTACGTGCACAGGGAAGGGAAGGGAACACAGGGAAAGACGAACACAGACAGAACAAACACAATAGCAGAATAGTCAGCAAGCCAAGTCAAGAACAGGAGGTCACGTCAAATACCGAGGGGAATTGCAAAAGCGTAGTCTAAGTCCGAAGCCAAAATCCAATATACCAATAATCAACAGCAAGGTCCAACACAAAACACTGATCTCAGAAGACTAATCACAGGCATCTGAGTGAGGCAGTTGCATCTTTAAATAGCCCGCCCAGGATCATGTGATGTGGCCAGCATCACATGACCTGAGGCGGAGCAAGCTGTCCAAACAATATGTAAAGTAGCCATGTGGTGTGATCAGCACCACATGGCTAAACCCAAATGGAGAATTAACTCATGAAGTGCTGGCTAACAAGACCAGCACTTCAATTCCCTATTGCTCGTCTCTAGGGGGGCGGAGAGGTCCGGCGATGTCGTGCAGAGGGAGCGCGACGCCGACCTCGCGTGACAATATGGCTGTATGGGCACAAGGCAGGGCTCAGAAGGGAAAGAATGCCATATGGTTTTTGGAGGGCTAGATTTAACTGGGATAATTTTAAATTGTCATGTCACATTTGAAGACCCCCTGACACCCCTGCAGTAGAAACTCCCAAAACGTGACCCCACTACAGGATAAAGTGACAGTTTTATTGGTTCTACTTTGGGGTACATATGATTTTCAATCATTCCATATTAAGCTTTTTGTGAGGCAAGATAGCAAAAAAAAATTGCACAGTTTTTATTTTTGTTTTTTATGATATTCAGGATAAACAGGAAAGATCATATGTTATTTTTACAGAGCAGATCTGTATGGATGCGACAATACCAAATTTGTCAATTTTTATTTTTTGTTTCCGTTTTACATAAATAAATAAAGCATTTTTGAAAAATGATCATGTTTTTGTGTCTCCATTTTCTGAAGGCCATATTTTTTTCATGTTGTGTAGGGGCTCGTTCTTGTGGGAAGAGTTAACATTTTTATTGGTACCATTTTTGGGTACATATGATTTTTGATCATTCAATAATACACTTTTTGGGGCAAGGTGAGTAAAAAGTGGCTGTTTTGGCACAATTATTATTATTATTATTTTTTTACAGCATTCATTTGAGGAGTAGATCATGTGATATTGTGATATTGTTATAGAGAAGTTCAAATGCAGCCATACCTAATATATCTTTTTTTAATTTTGTTAAGATTTATACAGTAAAAGCATTTTTGAAAAGAAAAAATCTTGTTTTTGTGTTGCCATTTTTCAGATGATTGACTTATGTAGGGCTCTTTTTTTGCAGGATGAGGTGATGGTTTGATTGGTACCTTCTTGGGGTGCATGTGGCTTTTTGATCACTTGGTATTAGACTTTTTGTGCGGCATGGTGATCAAAAAAATGGCTGTTTTTTTTTTATTTTTTTTACAGTGTTGACCTGACTGGGTGAATCATGTTATATTTTTAAATAGACGTTATGGATGCGGAGACACTTAAAATGTTTGATTATGGTGTGTTTTTCTTTTTTTTTTTCTTTTTTTTTATAATTTTATGTCTTTATTATGGGAAAGGGGTGTTTTTTTGTTTTTTGTTTTTTTTACTTAAAACTTTTCCTTTCTATCAAAAACTCTTTTTTATTTTTATTTTTTGTCCCACTGTGGGACTTCGTTTTAGGGGGTTAGGGGGTCTGATCCCCTCTACAATGCCTTACAATACATTGTGCCTATGAGCCCCAGCATGGTCCATCGTCCTGCCATAACAGCCATTGGGTCCAAGTCATCGCAGCACAGGGACCCAATGGTGTAGGGGAGGGTGTCCATACCCTCTGCAAACTCAGCACATGCCATGGTCAGCATTGATTGCGACACACAAGTGGTTAATACACCGATGTATTCACCAATGCTGGCGTAAAGGGCTCGACTGTCAGTAATAGCCTGGCCCCTGCCATTCATCGAGTGGACCCAGCTCCTGCACCCACCTGATCAGAGCACCGTACATGTGCTATGGGTTAATAGAGTAAAAAAAAAAAAAAAACATAAATACTCACATGTTTCCCTGATGATCTGATCACATCTGGCGTTCCCCAGCAGCAGCAGCAGCAGCAGCAGCAGCAGCAGCATGACGTGGTCACACACACATCTCACTGCTGGGCTGTGTAGGAGGAGGATGATTCCCGGGCCTGCACGCTTCTCCCACGTAGCTCAGCATTGCGATGTGTGGCCTGCTGGGGAGTGGCGTAACTCAGCTGAACTGAGAAGCAGGGAACGGATGCCTCCCTGCTTCACCATCTAAATGAACTACCTGGGCGCCCCTCAAACCTCTGCATCTGGGGTATGTGCCCAGCTGCTACCCTCACTATGAGCTTGCTAAAGACAGTCATAGTGAACTGAGATAACATTCTAGGTTTTTCCACTGGGACTGCATGGTTACTTGCTGATAAACATTGTAGTGCTTGTCTCCATCATTTTTCTCCCTTACAAGAGAGAACCCTGTTCCTTTGACCTCATGCATGCAACCTAATGTATTTTGAGGTCCATAAATGGTGGAACCACATAATATGGAACCATCTGTCAGGAATAAGGACCACCTTATCCTTAGTTATTATAATGTTTGCAGTAGAGATAAGCGAATCTATTCGCTGCTTCGTAGATTCGATACGAATCTTGGAAATTTTCCGCTGCAAAGCGAATCCGAATTTTTTGAGATTCGCTCCATTAGATTCGAAAATGTTCTTAAGGCTTTCTACGCATTTGCTATGTACTTGTCCGACAAATTGTACGCTAATGCTACGTATAAGTTACTATATACGCTGTTGCGTACAAATTCAATTAATTAGCGAACTTTTACTGTTCGTTATTTGTTCTTCAAAAGCCCGGGAAGGAAGCGGTCACCTGACCTAGTGGGCAGGGCTTGCTCTGATTGGCTCAGGCTCGGTAAGCCAGTGACGCATCAGTTGTGCTGCGACTGCTGAGACAAGAAGAAGCACTGTGTGTGTAGTTCTGAGAGACTGAGACCTGTTTTGTTAAAATTGGGGTGTAATTGTTCTGGGAATCCATATTACACATATCAGAGATACTGCAGGGAAAGTGCAGGGCCAGTGCAGGGCTAGTAATTAATCAGGCAGGGAGAGAGATAGGGAGAGAGACAAAGACCAGCTGCAGGGCCACAGTCAAGTGAAAAATGTCCGGAGCTTCTACCTGTAGAATTTGCAACACTTGTCCAGTGTTCCACTAAGCTAAACCACCAAGGCACAAAATTGTAGTGGAGGAGAAAGTGGATGAGGTAGTGGAGTGGATGGCACACTCATCTCAGTCACAGCCGGATGATTTGTTGTGATCTGCTGATACAGTATCCATATTTAGCCAGGGGTCAGACTCAGAGCATTCCTCCTGCTCCACCATTCCGCTCCAGAAAAGCCCGTAATTTTCGTACGCAATTTGTACGCTCATGCGTACGTGTTCACTGAAGTTGCATACCTTTTAAAACTAAACGTTCGTTATTAATGTGCGAATGTTCGCAAAACACCACATAACGCATGATTTGTACACAGATTAGCCGAATAGATTCGTAGAATATACGAATCTTATGAAAAGTTCGACGAATATTCGGTATTCTAGTTTGCAGTGATATTATGTGTTTTATGGTTATATGTCTTAGTGTAACATATGCCGGTGTGATTTACATATATATACAGTGCGTATTTATGTATTTGTATCTTCTGTATTACAAGGCCAGCAGCCACGTTGGCGGTAATTGATTTATGAATTGGTTTAAGGCTGCCTAGAGAGAGTCAAGCTGTATGCCTCGTTCCTGAGAAACAGTCAAACTGTTCCCTGGGAGGTAGTTAGCACAGTGATACTAACGAGGATGGGCCCATTTGCTGATCAAACTGCATGACAGGGAATTGCAGACTCCCTGGCTCTTCTGGTCAGCAGGGGGCAAATCCTAACTAGAGAATGAACAATAATTTGTAGTCCTTCATAACTTGTTCAGGAGGGGGCGGATGTCTCCAGAATCCAGCTCATCACCTCTGGCATGATGGGGCATCGCATAGACACCAGACATGGCTTCACCTTCCTAAAAGAAGGATCTCACCTTCCAAGCATCCTGAACGTGTTTCGTTTGATATGTTAGGACTCGGAACAGCAACATATGAATTATCAAGAAGGGCTGTGGCCTGTATCTTTACCAGGGCAACTGAGAAAATATCTTTTGGATATTTTCACACCTGTTCCCTAGATGGCCAGGGGGGCAGGCTGCATGTGTAATGAAGCTCAGCCCAGAGGGGCTGAGTCAGAGGTGTGAGGGAGAATGCCCTCAGGTCTGCCTGACATCTCGTAATATTTTATTTCCTTGCAGTGTGACTACAGTTATGTACAGGTCCCCCCACAGAATCACATAGTAGATCTATCAGTTGATATTAAAAAAAAAAAAGATATGACGTTAAAAAAACTAAATGTTAAAAATAAACACATAAATTGTGAAGGCATATCACATTCTTCTTCTTATCTTATTCTAAGATATTATTCATACCCTGTAAGCCTCATATACAAATCACCACAGTGAAACAATATTTTATAATTGATTTTCTACATAGTTGAAATAAGCCATTTGGAATAATAAAATCAATTATCTCCCACATCACTGACAGAAAGTGCGATCACTTGAACATTGATGATTGGATAATTAATTAGATGCTCTGGTTGGTTCTTTTCTCACCAAGTCATAAAATCCAATCCCTCCTAGTTAGAATCAGTGAGATGAGATTCACTCACCTCAGTCATTATGGCAATAATTCTCAGAAACAAACGAAGGCGCAGAGCTGTTTTTTCAGAAGTAGTAAATGAATTACACTCTCCCAGTGGTGGACTGAGAACTGAAAGTGGCTCTGGAAAAAACCTAAAAGTGGCCCATGTTGTAGGTGGATTTAGATTTATAGAAGCCAAGGCAACACAAGTAGGCAGGGCCTGCAGTACAAAATACCACCCCAACAGTACCAAATACCCCAGTGCAGCATAAAATACTGCCGCTGGCCTCTCAGTATCCATCTGTATCACTGTCCTGATACAGATGGATGCAGAAAACATAAGATCGTTATGTTCCCAGCTGGCCACCATGAGAAGAGCAGGTAAAGTCTATTTAAATATGGATATTAACATAGGTATATTAATTGTCCAGATCCCACAGAATCGGGTGCTTTAGTATGTTTCCTCCTGGCCGGTTTGTCTGTAAGTGCTGCAGTGAAACACCACCAGGTTCCTTAGTGGGAAGCAAGAAAGCCCTGTATGTAGATTGGAAGCATAAGACACGCATCTTAGGTAAGATGCTACAGTGCTTAAATTTAAAATTACTCACAAGATTAGAACTTGGCATTCAGCATATAAAACTCATAGTGGCCTACTGGTTTCGCCTTGCAGCTTTCTCAAGGGCATTCCAATATAATAGTCAAGGCTAGACTGTTTAGACTGTTTCTTACAGAGAACAAGGTATTGTACAATCTTGTTTTGAAAAAAAAAAAATAGTGAGAATGATGCAGGGAAATGGACTTCAACATGTTAAGTATAAACTAACATTAGTGATTTAAGGACAAGATCAGGCCTCATTTACACATTTGTGTCTATGATGATGATTGTGACAAGATGGTCCGTGTTTCATACAACGAGAAAACAAGATGTCTGTGAAAGGTCCATTATTGGCGCTTGTATCTGTTTTTTCCCTTTGTGTGTAATCAATTTTCCAAGAGCACAGATACGTAGGCTGAAAAGGGAATTTCCAGAGCATCTACCAATGGTCCATGAAAAACACTGACAGCAAGGATGCCATCCATTATCGGTCAGTGCTTTACACAGTCCCTGAGACTTCAGTGGTCCTCAAAGACTCTTCCAAGGGTCTTTTATACGGAAATCTGAATTGAAACTCTATTTTATAATTCCAGTTAAGTCCCTGGTGGACCTATGCATCTATTTTATTTTCTATTGATTGTATACCTCCTTCATATTCTAATGATTAGAGATGAGCGAACATGCTCGTCCAAGCTTGATGCTCGTTCAAGCATTAGGGTATTCACATATGCTTGCTACTCGGACGAGCATATCGCGATCCTCGAGGAAATGGCAACTTCCTCTTCCTGCATGTTAGGCACCTTTTTTCAGCCAATCAACATGCAGCAGAGTCTTTGGTACCTCCTAGCATCACGTGGGGCCCCTACAAGTCGATAGCAGGGATTGGCTGGCCAGATCAGATGACCTGGGAATATAAGAATCTGGTCCCATGCTGCTCGCTTCATACGCCGTCTTCATGAGATTAGGGATAGAGCTGCTGTCTGTCAGGGAGAGTGTTAGGGCCTGAATTTAGATGTTGGTTAGGCAGGAATCACCCACAAAGAACCCAACAGCCCTTCTAAGGGCTACAAGCACCTTTTTTTTTGGTCTCCTCCAAGCTGCTGGCTGGGACTTGTAGTGCAGCTACCGCCATCTTGGCTGCACACTGTACACAGTGACTGGTGGCAGAAGGAACAGCACGTGGTCCACACAGACCCAAAATAAATTGCCCAAATTACTCATTTTTGCTGCTGCTGTACCTTAGCTTGCCGAGATCTGTAGTGCAGTCTAGGGAATACGTTTTTCTGTCATTTCAGTACACTACAGTCCAGTGAACAATTATGTAGTGTACTGTACAGTAGCGTCAGTCTAGGGAATACGTTTTTCTGTCATTTCTATACACTACAGTCCAGTGAACAATTATGTAGTGTACTGTACAGTAGCGTAAGTCTAGGGAATACGTTTTTCTGTCGTTTCTATACACTACAGTCCAGTGAACAATTATGTAGTGTACTGTACAGTAGCGTCAGTCTAGGGAATACGTTTTTCTGTCATTTCTATACACTACAGTCCAGTGAACAATTGTGTAGTGTGCTGTACAGTAGCGTCATTCTAGGGAATACGTTTTTTTATATATCCTACAGTGCAGTGAAAAACTGAGTGGTTTGCGGTGCAATAGCCGCCGTCTAAAACTACGTTTTTCTTCTCAGTCATATATACTACAGTGCAGTGAAAAATTGAGTGGTTTGCGGTGCAATAGCCGCTGTCTAAAGACTACATTTTTCCTCTCAGTCATATATACTACAGTGCAGTGCGAAATAGTGTCGTGTGCTGCACACTAGCCGGAGTGTAGAAAATATAAGTTTTTCCTCTCAGTTATACATTATACAGTGCAGTGCAAAATTCTGTCGTGTGCTGCACACTAGCCGGAGTGTAGAAAATATATGTTTTTCCTCTCAGTTATATATCCTACAGTGCAGTGAAAAATTGAGTGGTTTGCGGTGCAATAGCCGCCGTCTAAAGACTACGTTTTTCCTCTCAATCATATATACTACAGTGCAGTGCGAAATTGTGTCGTGTGCTGCACACTAGCCAGAGTGTAGAAAATATACGTTTTTCCTCTGTTATATATTATACAGTGCAGCGCAAAATTCTGTTGTGTGCTGCACACTAGCTGGAGTGTAGAAAATATACGTTTTTCCTCTCAGTTATATATTATACAGTGCAGTGAAAAATTCTGTCGTGTGCTGCACACTAGCCGGAGTGTAGAAAATATATGTTTTTCCTCTCAGTTATATATTATACAGTGCAGTGAAAAATTCTGTCGTGTGCTGCACACTAGCCGGAGTGTAGAAAATATACGTTTTTCCTCTCAGTTATATATTATACAGTGCAGTGAAAAATTGAGTGGTTTGCGGTGCAATAGCCGCCGTCTAAAGACTACGTTTTTCCTCTCAGTCATATATACTACAATGCAGTGCGAAATTGTGTCGTGTGCTGCACACTAGCCGGAGTGTAGAAAATATACGTTTTTCCTCTCAGTTATATATTATACAGTGCAGTGCAAAATTCTGTTGTGTGCTGCACACTAGCCGGAGTGTAGAAAATATAAGTTTTTCCTCTCAGTTATATATCCTACAGTGCAGTGAAAAATTGAGTGGTTTGCGGTGCAATAGCCGGAGTGTAGAAAATATATGTTTTTCCTCTCAGTTATACATTATACAGTGCAGTGCAAAATTCTGTTGTGTGCTGCACACTAGCGGGAGTGTAGAAAATATACGTTTTTCCTCTCAGTTATACATTATACAGTGCAGTGTAAAATTCTGTTGTGTGCTGCACACTAGACGGAGTGTAGAAAATATACATTTTTCCTCTCAGTTATATATCATACATTGCAGTGAAAAATTGAGTGGTTTGCGGTACAATAACCGCCGTCTAAAGACTAAGTTTTTTTCTCTCAGTTATATATCATACAGTGCAGTGAACATACAAAATGTTGAACCCAAGGGCTAAGGGTTGAGGACGGGGGCGTGGACGTGGGCGTTCAAGTAGTGTAGGGGGCAGAGGCCGTGGTCCTGGGCAGGTTGACATGACATGGTACATGTTGATGAGGGAGCAGTGGAATGCCACAGAGTTTCGCTCCCTAGCTTCATCTCGCAACTTACTGGTTCACGTGGTACACCACTATTGAAACCACAACAGTGCGAACAGGTGATGACGTGGATGGCGGACAATGCGTCCAGTAATTTATCCACCACCCAGTCTTCCACACAGTCCACCCACGCTAGCCAAGGGAGTAGACCTCTGTCTCCTCCAGCTCAACCTCCTTCCCCCCAGCCTGCCCCCCCCCACGGAAAGTATGGATTCAGATCAGGCATACTCACAGGAACTCTTTTCAGGACCCTACCCAGAGACACAAACCACTGAGCAGTTGCTCTATCCGGGTGCCCAAAATTTAGAACTTTCACAGTCTGTGGTTGATGAGAGTGTGGACTTAGTGCAAGTAGTGCTTGAAGAGGTGTCGGATGATAATGATGATGATGAGACACGGTTGTCAGACAGTAACGTTGTTGTCAGGGCAGTAAGTCCGAGGGGGGAGCAGAGTGAGGAATCGGAGGAAGAGCTGGTGGATGATGAAGTGACTGACCCGAGCTGGGTTGGTAATCCAACTCAAGACAGTGCTTCTGAGGGGGAGGCAAGTGCAGCACCAGAACAGGTTGGAATAAGCAGTGGGGTGGCCAGAGGGAGAAGCAGGGCCAGAGCAGGTAGATCAGCAACTGTTTCACGGAGTCAAGCTCCCGTGCCGAGGCCTAGATGTTCGCAAGTCTGGAGGTTTTTTAAAGAAAGTGAGAATGACCGACAGACTGTGGTGTGCAACCTGTGCCACACCAGGATCAGCAGGGGAGCCACCACTACCAGTCTAACCACTACCAGCATGTGCAGGCACATGAGTGCTAAACACCCGACTCAGTGGGACCAAGGCCGTTCACCTCCTGCGGGTCACACCACTGCCCCTTCCCCTGTGTCACATGCTGGCTTGGCGAGTCAACCCCCCGCCCAGGACCCCGGCACGAGCGCCTCCCGCCCTACAACCACCCCTTCACCTCCACAATCCTCCACAACCTCCACCAATGTGTCCCAGCGCAGCATTCAGCTGTCTTTGCAGCAGACATTTGAGCGCAAGCGCAAATACAATTCCAGCCACCCACATGCACAAGCCCTAAACGTCCACATCTCCAAATTGTTGAGCCTGGAGATGCTGCCCTGTAGACTGGTAGAGACTGAGGCTTTCCACAACCTGATGGCAGTGGCTGTCCCTCGGTTCTTGGTCCCCAGCCACCACTATTTTTCCCGATGTGCCATCCCAGCCCTACACCAGCACGTGTCAGAGAACATCATCCGTGCCCTGACCAACGCGGTCACGGTTTCTCAGATGTACTATGCCTCTTCCTCCAACCCCTCCTTCTCCTCCGAATTACCATCCATGGGCACGGCGCCTTCAGTCGGTAGCTCTAGGCGCAGCAGCAGTGCCATGGGTAAGCGCCAGCAGGCGGTGCTCAAACTGCTGAGCTTAGGTGACAAAAGGCACACCGCCCAAGAGCTGTTACAGGGCATCACAGCGCAGACCGATCTGTGGCTGGCATCGCTGAACCTCAAGCCAGGCATGGTTGTGTGTGACAACGGGCGTAACCTGGTGGCGGCTCTGCAACTCGGCAGACTGACACATGTGCCAAGCCTGGCCCACGTGTTCAATCTAATAGTTCAGCGGTTCCTCAAGACATACCCCAATTTGTCAGATTTGCTTACCAGCAGCGCAGAGCGATTGTAGACTGCCAGATGTCAACTTCCACCAGAACTGGTAGTCAGGTCAGTCAGCTTCCTCAAGTCTATAATGAGGAGTGGACGTGGATGTCTGATATCTGTCAGGTGTTGAGCAACTTTGAGGAGTCAACACAGATGGTCAGCGGCGATGCCGCCATTATCAGCCTCACCATCCCGCTGCTTTGCCTGTTGAAAAACTCACTGCTCAGCATGAAGTCAGAAGCTTTTGCGCTTGTCACAGGAGATGGGGGAAGAAGATATGTCGCTTGATAGCCAGAGCACCCTCCGGTCTGTTTCTCAGCGTGCATTGGAGGAGGGGGATGAGGATGAGGAGGAAGAGGAGGAGAATGTTGGCGAGACAGAAGAGGGTACCAATGCTCAGTCCTTCTTAACTCTTGAGCGTGTATGGGCTGAAGAGGAGGAGGAGGAGGAAATGGAGAGTCAGGCAAGTGAGGAGAGGGAATTCTTGCATGTTGGGACTCTGGCGCACATGGCAGACTTCATGTTAGGTTGCCTATCCTGTGACCCTTGCGTTAGAAGCATTTTTTCAAACACTGATTACTGGGTGTTCACTCTCCTGGACCCACGGTACAAGCAGAACCTTTCCACTCTCATCCCTGTAGAGGAAAGGAGTATGAGAGTGAATCAATATCAACAGGCCCTGGTGCACAAGCTGAAACAATCCTTCCCATCTGACGCCGCTAGCGGCAGAGAGCGTGGTTCTGTGGGCCAAGTAGCGGGGGAGAGGAGGCGAGCAGGCAGCTTGTCCTGCACTGGCAGGAGAACGCTCTCCAAGGCCTTTGCCAGTTTTATGTCACCACAGCAAGACATTGTCACCTGTCCCCAGTCTAGGCAGAGTAGGGGGGAGCTGTACAGAAAGATGGTGAGGGAGTACCTAGCTGACCATACCAACGTCCTGACTGATCACTCTGCTCCATACAACTACTGGGTTTCAAAGCTGGACACGTGGCCTGAACTGGCACTGTACGCCTTGGAGGTGCTGGCCTGCCCTGCCGCTAGCGTGTTGTCAGAGCGGGTATTCAGTGCAGCTGGTGGCGTCTTCACCGATAAGTGTACACGCCTGTCAACTGACAGCGCTGACAGGCTGACGCTTATTAAAATGAACAAAGCCTGGATTTCACCGGAATTCAAATCTCCTCCGGAGGAAAGAAGCTAAAGAATAAGATTCCTTATGTATCCGATTCCTCTCCTCTACTCCTCCTCCTCCTTCTCTTCATTGCCAAACGCTGACCCAAAAGGGAATTTTTTAGAGGGCCAACTGGCACTCTTTTAAGACAATGTTTCCGGAGCGTCAACTACAGACACTCTAAAACAATTTTTCAGGAGCGTCAACTACAGACACTCTAAAACAATTTTTCAGGAGCGTCAACTACAGACACTCTAAAACAATTTTTCACGATCGTCAACCACAGACACTAAAAAAATTTTTTTTCGGAGGGTTGACTTCAGACTCTCCAAAAAAAATTTTTTGGGAGGCTCACCTACAGCCATTTGACTGCAATCTCAGTCAGACAAAGGCATTGGTGGTGTCACCGCCATGCTGTGTCAGGCTAAATTTTTGGGTTATTCACCTTCTACCTCAGTCTAACTCGATCACTCTGTTGTCACCGCCGCCATACAGTGTCACGCTAAATTTGTTTGTGCTTAGTCTGCTCCCACAATGTAACTCGGTCTCTCTGTAGTCACAGCCATACAGGGCCACGCTAAATTTTAATGTGCTTCGCCTGCTCCCTCAGTGTAACTCGGTCACTCTGTAGTCACAGCCATACAGGGCCACCCTAAATTTTTATGTGCTTCGCCTGCTCCCACAGTGTAACTCGGTCACTCTGTAGTCACAGCCATACAGGGCCACGCTAAATTTTTATGGTCTGGGTGAGCACAATTGCCTTGAGGGTCTCCACCAGGCTGTTGCCCGAGAATTTGGGGTAATGGTGGGATTAGGCAGCCTCAGAGGCATCCATGCATGCTGCCCCTGCTGTTTCCTGTCCATTTCCGTGTTGTTTCCATCATTTTCTGAGGTTTACAGGTTTTCACCCAGCCTTCCCTAGGCAGAGCCTTGGTCCCCTGCAAAAAATGCTCGAGTCTCCCATTGACTTCAATGGGGTTCGTTATTCGAAACGAGCACCCGAGCATCAGGAAAAATTCGACTCGAATAACGAGCACCCGAGCATTTTAGTGCTCGCTCATCTCTACTAATGATGTATTCAAGGCACTGTTGGTGATATACAGAAACAGGGTATTTTGCAGTGCTACAATGTTTCAGTAACTCTAATCCAATTGTGTGGGAGTGACAGAAACAATATAGCGCAGTACGCGTTATTATTTCTGCAGTCCTGACCACCTCTGGCTGTAGCAGCTAGGCAGGAGGTGGTCGGGGAAATCAGGGGTTGTGTCATTCTGAGATGGAAATACCCCTTTAAAACTTGCATAATAAAAAGTCATACAACTTTTCATATATACAGTAGCAAAAATGCTAACATTGGTATTACAAATGCTTAACCCCTTAAGGACCTATGACGTACAGTCATGGCCAAAAGTTTTGAGAATGACACAAATATTATATTTTCACATGATCTGCTGCCCTCTGGTTTTTATGTGTGTTTGTCAGATGTTTTTATCACATACAGAAATATAATTGCAATCATATTATGAGTAACAGAAGCTTATATTGACAGTTAGAATGAATTAATGCAGCAAGTCAATATTTGCAGTGTTGACCCTTCTTTTTCAGGACCTCTGCAATTCTCCCTGGCATGCTTTCAATCGACTTCTAGACCAAATCCTGACTGATAGCAGTCCATTCTTGCACAATCAATGCTTGCATTTTGTCAGAATTTGTAGGTTTTTGTTTGTCCACCCGTCTCTTGATGATTGACCACAAGTTCTCAATGGGATTAAGATCTGGGGAGTTTCCAGGCCATGGACCCAAAATTTCTATGTTTTGTTCCCTGAGCCATTTAGTTATCACCTTTGCTT
>ONZH01003124.1:0-45069 GCA_900303285.1 Rhinella marina
AAACAAAAATAGTGAGAAGTATGGTAAAGGATGTCACAGCAGTATAGTGGCAGATTCCACAGAAGGTAGATGACCCCTGCTTGTAAGAGAAATGCATCTATCTGTGCAGCTGAAGAGAAGAATAATATGACTGAAAAGGACATTGGGGAAGCCCAAAAAAGACTCCTTCCAGTTAATGATTGTACAAAAGCACAGCTATTATGTAAGCTTATTTTGAAAACCCAGATATCCTTTAAAGCAAAAACTGTTGTTTAGGTGTTAACCATATATGTCATTTTCACCCTCTCCCCTTCTGTGGGCTCCATTTGTACATGTAAACATGTATCCCGAGTTCTCAATGAGCTGATAATTTATCCTGTCACTCAAGATAGATTTTAACTGTGAATTGAGAGTGAATGACTATGCAGAGGAGTGGGGGGGAGGGGTGCAGGGGAGTGGGGGGCGGGGTTTAGTGGGGCAGTAGCTCATTAATGAGCAGTAATTTTCCCTAATTAGTAATATTATAAAGTTCTTTAGGGTTGTTCACATATCAGTTATTTGATCAGTTATTGTGAGCCAAAACAGGTGTGGGTCAAAAACACCAAACAGGTGCAGATCTTTTCATTATATCTGATCTCTGTTTAGTGTGCACTCCTGGTTTTGGCTCACAATAACTGATGGAAATAACTGATCAAATAACTGATATGTGAACAACCCCTTATATAAAGTCCTCTTGTGGGACAAATAAAAATGAATTTAAGTCCTGCAAAATAGAAGTACATGACAAAACTGAATTTGCCTAAATATTTGAATTAAAAAATAAACAAAATAATATACCACTAATGTATAAAAATAAAAAATCTATTTATATTATTCCCTTAATCATTACAACCCCTAAAATTATTTGAAAATCTAATTTAAGGTGTGCAGAGAATGACATAAAAACACACAAAAAAAAATAATATAAATTAAATGCTATTTTTTTCCCCTAAAAATAAAAAATCAATGACAAAATTGCTGTTTTTTTCCTCTCATCTTTTAAATAATGGAATAATCAAATCCATAATCACTAAATAATGTGTGCCCCAAAATGAAAACTACAAGTCATGTTAGAGAAAACAAGTCATGATATCACTCTGTATAAGGAAAAATAAAAATGTTCCAGGTCTGGCAGTGACACAAAACAACAAAATGGTAGCTTAAAAAGAAAATACAACTGATCCTGCAAAAAATAAGCCATCCTAAGGCTATATCAATGGGCAAAATAAAACTGTTATGGCTTTTGAGATATTAAGATAAACAAAATGCTTCCTAAAGGCCAAAACTGCTGTCATTAATTGTCGCTCATGGTTTTTGTACAGGTGTTGTTATAAGTGACTCAGCCAATGTACCAACACTGTATAATGAATACCAATTCATATTTCATGGCCAGCCACATTTTATACCAGGGAAATTTTCACATTCAAGGTACTGTACATTACCATTGTTTAACTAATGGATTTAATTTAATTGTCAAGAACAATGCTATACCTACCATAACGGTGGACCATGCTACTGCTATAGGGCTCTGGGTAAGAGAGGACACTAAGCACTGAACTTTTATTCTTCTCACAGTTAGGGCTCCTACATACATGTATTTTGTCTGGCATTTTTTACTATTAAAAAAAATCGAAAAACTGATGCATTTTCTTTACTTATTTTAATGGTGTTTTTTTCAAAATGGCTGTGTAAACAGTTTTTTTTCCTGAAAAAAAAAAAAGATGTAAATGCTTAAGAATGCCAGCGTTACATCCTGCAGCTTTAAAAACTTGCCAGCAAGTTTCACCAAAGCAAATGTGTGTGTTAAGAGGTTGTTCCCTTTTTGTATTGATGACCTATCCTCAGGATAGGTGATCAATATCTGCTTGCCCGGGAGTGGTTAGGTCGACTCCCGCCAATCAGCTGTTTGAAGAGATCACAGCGTGCGCTGTGTGCTCTTCTCTGTTTACCTGCTCGCCATTTGCAAATGCATCGGTTAGCAGATGTAATTACAACTCCATTGTCCCATTAATGCCTCATTCACACCTCAGTGTTTTGGTCAGTGATTTCCATCAGTGATTGTGAACCAAAACCAGAGCAGCCCTAAACCCAGAACAGTTGCAGATCTTTCCCTTATACCTTATGTCTATGTAGGTTCTAATCCTGGTTTTATGAATAATAATAATAATAATAATAATAATAATATTATAACAACCGTGGAGCTCCAGTTATGGGCCTACAACACAGTGAAAAGCAGATATCCCTCCAGAGAGGAAAACAAGCAAAGGGGTGTCCCCATTACATAGATCAGTAGATCCACCATATTAAGTAGCCCCTATGTCAAGATCCAGCTCTTTTACATGCTTAAGGATGTGACGGAGAAGACCTAAGCCAGTTATCCATACACAGACAGCGTTTCGGGGTGTTGCCCCTCATCAGTGTAGAGTAAAGATCTGCCTAACCGGATGCCTCCAATGCGTTGGAGACTTCTCAAACATAAAATAGCTGATCTCAGGGAGATTGAAGAGTCTCAACACAGCAATCCAAAGCGATATCCCTGGGAAACAGTAATATGCAAAATAACCGTGGAGCCCCAGTTATGAGTCTACAATACAGTGAAAGCCAGATATCCCTCCAGAGAAGGAAAACCAAGCAAAGGGGTTTCCCCATTACAGAGATCACCAAATCCACCATATTAAGTGGCCCCTATGTCAAGATCCAGCTCTTTTGCAAGCCTTAAGGATGTGACAGGAGAAGACAATCACTGATGGAAATCACTGACCAAACACTGACATGTGAATGGACATGGACACGGACAATTTCCTGAGATGCATACAGAAAGGATTTCTGTATATATTTTAATTGTAACATGAAACACAATAGGAACAAAGGAGATTAAATGAGTAGTTGCTGGGATATATTTTGTGCTTTTTCCACGTTTAGCATTCCTTTTATGGAAGCTGTTGAGATCCAAATGTAGTATGCTCCCTCTAGCGGCAAGCAGTCAAAATGTCATCATTCAACTCTATGCTTGTATATAGTTCAATTGTAACTGCCAATTTTTATGTGTAGGGCAGACATAGGAACGTTTTTCATTTCAAGTTTTATAAATGTACCCCTATAGATCTAATCCTTGCACATTTTTTATGTGCCTTTTTTTTTCTCGTATTCATTGTGGGTGAAATATGGTCCTCTAATTTTTCTTTCAACTCTAAGTAAATGTTAGCTCTGACTGTCACTGAATGGACAGAAGCCACCAATGTGGATTCCACCCAGACTAAATGTAAACGCACAAATTTAGATCAGTATAGAATTTGGGGGTCAATTATCAATCTGAAATACGTCTAAATTAGGTGTATTTCAGGCGCAGATTGCGTTGCAACAGCAGTTGCGCCGCAGTATGCAACTTACTCCCCGCTCACGCCAGGTGTAAAATTCTGGGCGTGGCAGCTGTCTAATTTACTGTTTTCTACTCCTGTTTTAGGTGTAGAAATGGTCATGTAACAACATTACATTTAGAACTGGTACGGATGCGCCAAAGTTATGGAGAGGCTGGCTCCTCTTCATAACTTTGCGGAACCACCTGCAAATTAGGCTTTGTTAAAACTGGTGTCTAAAACCCCAGTCTTAATAAATGAGCCTCTTTGTATGTACATAGCCTCCTCTCACAGCTGTTGTCCGGAATCATGGAGTTCTGAATGGTGACATTCAGGAAATGCTGTCCTCGACTATGCCACAACTATTTATATAATTATCAGTCTATTAGCATTTTGATTTGTTTTCCAGTTGAGATACAAAGGTTTGACAATAAGAACTTTAACTAAGGAGGAAAAGAGTAAAGTGGTTTCTGTAAAATAAACGCAGTTTGCAAAGGACTATTTGACTCAGAATGTCACACTGCAAAATTATACTATTTTAGAATCAGACATTATTGCCATACAAATTCCTGTTCTTCAGTCAACCCAATTCATACAAGCTGAGGTGAGTAGAAAGACAAATATTTCTTGTAGAACTTGAAAGGGTTGAATGAAATTAGAAAAAACTTGGCCACTTACTTCCAGAAACAGCACCACTCCTGTCCATAAGGCTTCTTTTCACACGAACGTTATGTTTTGCGGTCCGCAAATTGCAGATCCGCAAAAACACTGATACCAGCCCATGTGCTTTCCGCAATTTGCAGACCACACATGTGGGGGATATCATAGAAATGCCTATTCTTGTCCGCAATTGTGGACAAGAATAGGACATATTCTATTTTTTTGTGGGGCCGTGCACGGAGCAACGGATACGGACAGCACACTGTGTGCTGTCCGCATCTTTTGCGGCCCCATAGAAATGAATGGGTCGGGATGCAGCTCGGATACTGCAAAATATACTAGATTGTAGTATACAGCGGCACTCCGTTCAGGTCGCGGTGCACGAGTCTGTGGATGGCGTCCAAGACAATATTACGAGGAAAAGACCGGCACTCGCTTTGTTTCTTTATGGAAGATGCTGCTTTATTGCCACATCAATTGTCACGCGTTTCGGCACAAAACTGTGCCTTCTTCAGACATAATGAATAAATAATTATGTCTGAAAGAAGGCACAGTTTGTGCCGAAACGCATCACAATTGATGTGGCAATAAAGCAGCATCTTCTATAAAGAAACAAAGCGAGTGCCGGTCTTTTCCTCGTAATACTGCAAAATATACTGTCGTGTGAAAGAAGCCTAAGATGTATATGGTATTGCAGCTCAGCGGCTTAACCACGTGGAACGTGCTGTGTTATATATCTGGAACTGCTATGTAAAACCTTTCCTTTCTATTCCAATGCTCTCTGCTTAATATATGCAAATAATAAGTAATACTTTTCACGTAGGTTTATTACCAGAACAGCAGTCAATCGTTCTACTTTTCCAAGTCAACTGAGCCGAATTCTTTTATTAATCTGCAAGTATCAGAAACTGTTTTAAAGGTAATTCAAGTTATGAACAAGCACATGGTAATTTGTGATATGTCTAGTAAGTCATTTCCCCTTTCATTGTATGCTTCAAAAAGTTGAAGGGATTTTTTTAAAGCAACCCTCCAGTTCACAATAAATGCATGCATAATCCGTAGTTAAAGCACCTGATGCGCTGCTTTGTAATAATTCTTCTCATTCTCAGTACCCTCTTTTTATCTGTCAAATGGCCACCAGCTTCTCAGAATACTCTGCACACGGTGACACATGATCCTATACGGCAAACACACTTAAAATTAAAATTAGAGTCCCAAATGAAGAAAAAGTCCTGTACCAGGTACCAATGTGTTTCCCCACCCTTGTTGGTTTGTCAGGGGACTGTTTAAAGATCAAAGAGAAAAGCAAAGAGTTTCAAAAAGGATGTCCATAAACATGAATGGTTGACTCTAGATGTCTCAAAGCGTGACTTTACATTCATAATGTGAATCCCAAACTAGTTGCGAAGGTGGATGACATATTCCTGTATAATCTATTCTACTATGTTAATATTTTTATATATATCTTGCAGGTTGGAACACCATTTAATGTACAAGTTGAAACCTTCCCTAAAGTGCAGGATATTTATTACGTGGTATGTATTATTTAAACATTAGTGGACTGGGGGCAGCTTAAAATGTCTGGCAAATATGCATGGAACTCTGTAATAATCTTCCTGAACATCTCTGCTGAGCCTGCAGTTGCAGGCTAAATTGTGCAGCCATAGACTTTAATAGACCTTTAATGACCATGCAATTTGAAAACATTTGAAACTATAGCATAGTAATTGGCATGTTTTTGCCCACGTCACGGCCAAGTATCGTTTGGAAGTTGACCACTATGTGAGAGTGTGTCCTAATTATCCTGTCATTTTAACTATCCTCTGGAAGTAAACAATGAAAGTGTCCACTGAATGACAGCAAGCAGAGATCTTGAAAACCATGAGGAATTGATACTGGAACTCTATAAGAAAGCTTAATGGGGGAGATTTATAAAGGCTGACGTCTCTAACACCAGTCTTGATCTTGAGTGCAGCGGTTCTAGATGCTCCAAAAATAAGACATACACACGACATAATAATTCTGCTAGGGGCCTTGTAGGTCTTGTCCCTGCCCCTCTCATTTTTAATAAAAGCGGTAAGCGTGTCAGAGAAGGGGCAAAAAGTTGCTAAATTTTACTCAAAATGGGGCTTGTGCAAAAATTTGTGACATTCATAGTGCCAAAATTGTGGCGCAGGAGGTATGATAGATCTCCAGTGAATCTAGACAGTATATTACAAACTGAAGAACACTAATGTGTCTGCATATAGAATCTGTCTAAAAAAGGTGATAAATTAGCACAAGTCATGCACAATTTGATGCAATTAAGTTTTCGCCAATTTTTGACTAGCTGGAAGAGGGGACAAAGCTTAGCCCAAAGGAAGTGTGGCTTCTTGGATAATGGGGTGATCTAAGATGTGGCAAAATTGCACCACAATTCTGGTATAAAATTCAGTCTCGAAGCAAGTAACCAGCAATTGGTAAATAGTAAGGACTCATGCACATCCGTGGTTTGAGGACCACAGTATGGACATGGTCATGTGCATGAGATGTCTATCCCTGCACCACATTTACCATCCAGCCTCAGCCACTTTGATAAATCTGGTGCAGGTGTAGACAGCCTGTCTGAGGTTATGTCACCTATAGGATTCATTCATTTGGACTAGTGTTCTCTGAGCCTTATGCACCTACACATGATATGATAACATTTTGGAGGATGTTTATCAGAACTTGTGCTAAGGAATACAGGCTTAGTTGTCCATATTAACCAATCAGATTCCATCTTTCATTTTTAAGAGCCCCTCTGTAAATTAAAAGGATACACCTGATAGGCTGCTATAGGTTACTAAGCCATTATTCCTTTAACAGCGGTTTTGATAAATGTCCCCCACTATGTACCCAATTCATTCAAATGTTTTTGTTTTTTTAATTAGGTCATGGCCAGAGGAATGATTGTGTCTGCAGGAAAGAACAAACCAGCATTTAGTCTCACGCCGGACATTTCTTGGATTCCCACTGTACAGCTATTGGTGTATTATCTGAATATTAATGGTAGCTTTGGATATGTTATGCAAAATTCTCAAGTGTTTTCTGTCAAACCCACAATAGAAAACAAGGTACAATGTCTATTTCTGTTAATTCTTTCATTAGTATTGAATGTGTCTTTATGTCAGAATGTTGCATCTATTCTTTTTCTAGGTGACCTTATCATGGAGTAAAAACACAGCAGAAGCATTAGAAAATGTGTCTTTATCTATCACTGTGAAAGAGTCGCGGTCTTTGGTGGCTTTGAAAGTGGTTGAGAAAAGTTCCATGCTTCTGGGAAATAGAGATGACATAAATGCAACCTCAGTGAGTATTCATGAAGTACATTCAAACACATCTTCACCAAAATATTAACCCATTACATTTTTTGTTCATGAATGCTCTCTTGTTACAAATATTCCCATTACAATAAGCTTGGATAGTAACCCACAACCATTAGAAAACCTTTTGGTCACCCATTCTATAGATGAGTACAGCAAAACATTTCCCTGCATTTTTCCCTTACCCCAAACTTGTCAATAATGTCATCTTCACTTCCATAGTCAAGCCTTTCTGTACCTCCTTAGAATATTAAACAATGAGACAACTCTCCTACTCTGATGTAGAATGTCCAAAGGAGAGCTCCTCAAAACTCCTCAAAAATACTCAGAGGAAGTAATGCAATTTTCTAAGGGTTTCCATTCACAAGAGGACATAGCATGGTAAAAATAGAAATAAGGATTTTTTGGACATGCAATATGAGACACATCTAGTTCCATTTTTTGGCGGACCGTATACGGAACCATTCATTTCAAAGGGTCGGAAAAAAAAAAGGAAGTTACTCTGTGCATTCTATTTCTGTATGTCCGTATGTCTGTTCAACCAAAAAAATAGAACATGTCCTATTATTGTCCGCATTACAGACAAGGATAGGACTGTTCTATTAGGGGGCAGCTGTTCCGTTCTGCAGGATACAGAATGCACATGGACGTCATCCGTATTTTTTGCGGATCTGTGTTTTGTGGACCGCAAATGTGGTTTTGTGGTGTGCATAAGCCCTTAAAATAATGCCGAATACTGCCCATTAGATTGCATAGACGAGACACCGCTGTTCCATCCTATCTTACAATTACTAGTGGATAGACAGATCGGTAAAGATATAGAGAGTGGCCCTGGAAAAAATACTAAAAGTGGCCCCGTTTTAAAGTCAGGTCCAAATTGATGGAAGGCAGGGCCAGCAAAACCATATTGTGGCACATTATACTGCCCAACAGAGCCAAATACCACAGTCCATCACAAAATACTGCCACCAGCAGCACAAAATACATCCCCAAAAACTTCCACTTGCCGGCCATGAGGAGGGCCCAGAAGGCCCCCTGGGCATCTGCCCACCGGGTCTATGGCCAACCCACTCTGGATATAGATACAGACTAGAGGGGCCCAAATGTTGTCTGTGCGCTCCTGTACACTCTTATAGTCGACATTTCTATTCCCATCTGTCACATTTATCACTTTTGTAACATTTTCTTCTGTAGTTCTTCTGTATTTTCTTAGGGGGCTATTTTTAGGGCAGTAGATAAAATGTGTTTGAAAATATTTCTTTGAACATATCATGGGAGCAGATTTCCTCAGGATAGGACATCAACATCAGATTGTCTGGGGTACGACTCCTAGCACCCCAGTCAAATTTTGGTTTGACTGGATTGGTTTGAGCACTACACCCCAGCATACAGTATCTTATGTAGTATCTTTTGTGGTGGTCATGCAATTTAAAGGCCATGCAAATTTATAATTATGGATTATCCTATGGATTATCCTATGGTATCGATGTGCGATGCCAGGATTAGTTGAGTGGAGTGGGCACAGACAGAAGCAGCTATGTGTGCTCATGCTTGTACCCCCTACACTTCAGATCCCATTGCTACAGACAAAGGAATCCGTACTACGTACACAGCGGAAAAGTCAGCGATGTGCGCATATAGTGAATTTAAAGCGCAGTGGAAATCATGATTTTGGATTCCAATTTCTTTAGTAAAAAGGCAAAATACGTTAATAAACTATATTAGAAAAAATATTTTTGGGCATTTGGAACATTTAAAAAAGTTGAAAAAGTTTAGGTACTCTTTAAAAACATTTTGCATATGGCACATGTTTTTGTCAGAAGTATCTCAGAACAATGGGGCAAATTTTTAGACACCTGTGTTAATAAAGGACCATAGCTGGTGGAGGATCCGCAGAAGTTATGAAGAGGCGCAGGCCTATTCATAACTTCAGCACATCCAGCACCAGTTTTAAACCAGTTTTAAATGTAAGACAGCTTAAAGAAAAGGGCCTGCCGGCCCGTCCCCTTCTCTACCCGTGCTAGGCCCACAATTTTAGGCCTGGTGTGAGCAAGGCTTCGGGTGCTCTAGGGGGCGGTGCCTGCTAACATCACTGCATAGCACGGGCCAACAGCACTGGGATGCTGTAATTCCCTCTCCCCACACTCCCGAGGCTGCTAATAATTCAGCAGCAGCCTTGGTCGGCTGAGCAGAAGCATAGCCTGGGTGCAGCACTGTGGCAGCTCCATACCACATACGAGATAGATGGCAAAAGGCACTTCAGACTCTGGTAATACAAGGTGGCCGGGACGGGAGCTAATGCGACTGTGCGGGAGAGTATGCATACTCACTCCCACTACCCTGGCCATTAGAAAGGCCGGATTTGTTTCTTTTCACAGCGCAAGCGTGGCCACTGCTGATGTGTTGTAGCGGTGGCCGTATTCCCTAGACAGAAGCAGTTTATAAAGACAAGGAAAACTGGGAGACGTAAGAACAGCAGGCATTATGGTTACATAGAGTATGTTGGTAACTTACTTGTATTAGGTTATTACACAACATAAGTATCACTTCATAAGATGTGACAACTTCTTTAACTCTAAATGATCCACTGTTTAAAAAAAATAAAGTTTACTGATGAAATGTTACTTTTGTTTCCTAGGTAGAAGACATACTACGTACAAATTATATGGTGCGTTCATATGTAATTCATTTTATTGTTTAATTTGCTTCTGACATACATACATATCCTGAATACTTAAAGTTGACTTTTTTTGTATTCCCTAGAGTTATCTATCATCTCTGAGTGATGCCAATGTGGATTGGAATCGTAAGTGTATATTATTGTTTATCTGCCTATAAACATTTGTAATGTGCTTTTCTCACCGAAGAGACTCAAAGTGCAGGTATAGTTGTGGAGCAGGGAGGTCAATGGCTGACATAAAGGTATCCCCAATATCCACTGGGTTTAGTTTCACAGGACATTAATTCACCTCTTAATATGAGTCCCACAAAAACAAAAGGAGTGTGGTCTCCTGGATCAAGAGTACTTTGGAGTATGGACATTTTCCTGATTGCTGCCATGCAAAGCCATCAAGTACCTAGTTTTTAACTTTGAAGGGTTACTTTGCACCAGGGTCAGACTGGGGTGTCTAGGGCCCACCAGTAAAATTCCCCCTGGGGGCCCACTGTAAAGCTCACTCTGGGGGCCCACATGCATATGCTACCTGCCCACACTATCCAGTCTTTTATATAGACATAGGCAATGTACTGCATAGCATCTTAGGCAGCCTATTTATAGGTCAGTCTACTGTGCCAAGTGTCACATGTGTCACTTGTGGGGGACTAGAGGCCTACCTAGCTCAGGGGCCCACCGGGGGATTCACCTGTTCCCCTGTGGGCCAGTCCGAGCCTGCTTTGCACTATGATTGATGCAGTTGTTTACACGTATACTGTATTATATTGTTGAACTGAATTTTATGTTTATTGTAATATAATCTGTTCATTTGCACTGTACTGTGGAAAAGGTTAATGCAGAGCCAGCTAATACTGAGAGACTTTGGAACTTTCCAGTCTCTACACTGAGAAGCTAATCATTTTCCATTGCTCTTATAAGGGACTATAAAAAGCTGATTTTTGGAGGGAAAACCAGCACAATGTCAGACTGTTGTTTACATCTGGAAACTGCTTAGTCATTTGACTTGCATTGAGGCACAGTACAAGTCTATGGCAGCAATGAACTGCAACATTGTTTCTGTGCTTCTCCAGCTTCACCCCCCCCCAGCAGTCAAAGCCCCTAGAGGTCTGCCTATAGGGACCAGTGTTTAGTAGAGTAAACTCTGGCAGACTGCATGAGTAAGCAGAAGAAGAAGCTGTGATTGAGATACAGACGCTGGGCCACCAGCCCTTTTACCAGAGTACCAGACTACTGAGAGAGATAGAGGGTCAGTGAGCTCAGTCCTTTTCAGGATCACAGAACCTTCTTCTTCTGGAGTCACAGACTCTGGGCCACCAGCCCCTTTGCCAGAGTACCAGACTACTGAGAGAGATAAGAGGGACAGTGAGCTCAGTCCTTTTCAGGATCACAGAATTAATTGCATTTTGCTCATTTTGGACTAAAAATAATTTTTTCAATTGGCCTTAACTAAAATGTCTAAAATGTTTAACTAAAATGTTTTTTCCTATAGCTTCGGTTTCAGTGTATCTATGTGCTGCTATGATGGCTTGATCTGCAGCCATTATCCCTGACAGCTCATAAACACTTGTGTAAGCCAAATTCTAGTCAGTTTGATAAGAATTTTACTGAGTGTTTATTACATTGAGCCTTCAGAGCAGCTCCCTGATGGATTCAATGCAAATCAAAAAGCAATAGCCTGCAGATACATTGAAAGTGAAAGCATTAGAGTAAAGGAGTAAAGGTTAGTGTGGGGAGACTAGACTGCGTAATGAATTTTTATTCAGAACTTAAAGAAAATGTTTTGGCAAAGCTAAAATTGGGTCATGAAACCCATTTTATATGAAACCCAAATATTTATAGTTTTAACTTTCTAATATTTGTAATATTTAACTTTATTTACTTGTGAAAAACCTCTGATAACTTAACCACATCCAATACTTCACACATCTCTAAGCTTGTCACCACCTGACTTATTTTCATGACTCAGTGGGTGGTGACGGAATCCAGTCCTCACCCTTGGCACATGCTTGCATAACAAAAGGTCTATAGCGCTGTATACACTTGTGCATAACACCAGGACTGGGGGTTGGATTCTGTCACTGCCCACACACCCACGCAAATAAGTTAGTTTGTGGCATGCTCAGAGTCTCTTCCTGGACTGAAAAAGAGATGAGCTTAGCAATGGATGTGACATTGGTGGAAGAGCTGTATTGAGCAGTGGACCAAATCACGTGATCAGAGTTTGGATCTAGCGACAGAGGGTTAAACTTATTCAAGGAATGGCAAAAATAATAGTGTCTAGTTATATGAAAAGACGTCTCATGTGAATGAAGAAATAACAATGGATTTACCCAGAAACCAGTAGTAGAAATATACTGGGGAGAAATAGTCCTTACCAAATAGTTACCACTGCTCCAAATGTCTGCTTTGTTCTTGTTTTTCCAGATGTAACTCCAGATGGCAAATTATTTAAATGTGGAGCCAAGAGTTAGATACCGGTATAGTGATGATTCAAATCCCATTTACCCCATGGTTGAGTGACTTCATATGTGACTTTGTCTCCATTAGCAAACCACCTATGTATGGCACCACTTATTCTGTTATTTGCTAACTTATTCTTAACCGATCTTCCCTTAGTGTAAAGAACTGTCAAAGCAAACTTTGAAAACATGTTTGTTTTTTTAATGATGGTGGCTGGGACTATTTTATTCATTGGTTCACTCAGTGGCTTGGAGCGGGCAAGGAGACAGGAAATGTTTTCTTGACTAATTTGGATTTTTCAGGGTCATGCTTTGACCCTCCTGACCTTAGCAATTCCTTAGGCAACCTGAACACCTTGCGAAATACGTGCATTTTTTCTGTGCATATATCCATGCGGAAAAAACCACAGCATAGTACAGAACCAGGAAAGGGTATTAGATTACATTAATCTCATGTACACTTTGCAGATTGTTTTAATGAAGAAATTGACCTGCCGTGCAGATTTCCAAATTCGCAGCATGTCAAATATGTTTGCGCTTTTAGCGGTCAATTTCAACCTTTTCCAATGAAGAGTGAGATCTGTGGGAAAACCGCATCAAATCCACATTAAAAACTGCTGTTAGAAATTGCAGATTTTGGTGCAGATATGATGCTGAAGTGCACATAAATTCACACAGAAATTCACGTGGATCCTATTTGTGTTCACTAGTGCGGGCAGGGTGGTAAAATGGTAAGATTCCAGAAAGATTTTTTAGTTTGAAGTACATTTTAATGTCTTACTTTCATAAAACATTCTAGAAAAATTCCACAATTGAAATTATGTATTAGCCTAGAATTATGGGCATTGTTATCGTAGCACTGTGACTTGGGCCACACCCAAACATATATGGTGTACACATCTGTCTGTAGTCTTCATTACATTGTTGTATATTTTGCCAAGAATAGCAGATATTGGCAGAGAAAAATATATGGAGAGACCATAGACCAACATATGGCCTTGCTGCATGTCATAGGTGTTGCTGGGCTTACCTTCATACTGGACATGACATGTGGATCTCTGATGAAGTCAAGGGCTGATGCCTCCGTTATGTGGCATGTTGAATATACGTAGCTTGCTTTTCACTATGTACTTTTAGCTAATCAAACTGATAATTTCTTTAGGATATGAGATTACATCTGAGAGTGAATTTTTTATCCTACCACCCAGCAAACCCATTTTTCCAGAAACCTGGCTTTGGCTAGACACCAATATAAGGTATGTTAGATATGCTTTACTTACGTTCTATGGCTAATGCCTATTTAATGTGTATGCGGGTGATTTCTGAGCATTGTAATGGCTCTTAGTGATGAATGACTTCATACTACGCTACAACAAAGTTTGAAACAAATTATTTCTGAAATGCATGAAGTATTGGAGCACTTTTAGCAGATTGTAAATGGAATACCTATTTTTCACAGTTCATCATTAACAACTAAACTTCAAGTATCTGTTCCGAACAAAAACACTACTTGGGTGGCCACTGCATTTGTTATTTCTGAGACACTTGGACTTGAAGTAACGGATACACCTATTGAGGTTAGTTTATTCTTTAAGTTATTTGTTAACACGAGTGCATTGTGCTTTTATTTGTCAAGTGGTCTGTTCTATATGTTCTCCCTTTGTCATGAAGCAATTAGAAATGTCCACTCTAAAGGTGGTGGGGGTGGTGGGCGTTCTAATTCAGCCACTAGATAACAGCCGCCAACACTGATTGAGGAGCTGGTAACTGACGGGGCTCAGGGCTTGCTAAATGTCCGTTCCCAAAAGACAGTGGAATATCCAAATGCCAGTTCGAGGTTATCTACAGTAGGCATTTCTGGACACGGGGGACTAAATGTGGCTCCTCTCCTTATTCTATGCCTCACCTCTCATATAACATATGTATACCTCAGGTCTGTAGAGTCTGTAAGTGAAAATTCCTCTATTTATCCACATTCGACTCCAGCCACCCAAAACTAACTCTAAGGCCCCATTCACACGACCGTATATTTGCGGGCCCGCATTACTGCGGACCCGCAGATATACGGGGTCGCCCGGCGTGTGTTCCGCAGCGCTCGGAACACACGCCGTGCGGCCCCATTGAAAATGCCTATACTTGTCTGTGCGCACGGACAAGTATAGGACATGCTTCAAAAGAGCCACGGCACGGAGCTCACAGAACAGACAAGGAGAGATACATCACACAGACACATAGAGGGCTCCTGTGAATTCAGAAGCTTTGTAGAACCAGTTCTTTTATTAGGCTCATGATCTCAGTTAGCTCTGACAGGCCCCCATTTCCTGTGAGCCGGCTTCTGAGTCTCTGTTACCAGGGACGAGTGTTGCCTGACAACAGAAAGTAGACTGCAACTTAGGTGGAAGTGAGACCCCTAGTGGCCATTACTTTACAGCTTGTTCTCAGGTGGACATAGACATATTTTTAAAAGGAAGTGATTTAAAAATTTGCTAGTTACATCATTCTTTATTAATTGAAATGAAATTGTGCGAAATTACAGTGACAATAAGGGAAGGGTATTGTTTGTTTTGCTTCTTCCCAGTCCTGATTCTGGATCTACAATTTTATGTGCTTTTGGTTTATTTAAAATGTGAATATATTGTGACAGTGACCTTTGCATTTTGGGCACAACAGGACTGCAGGCTGGCAATATACAGTTTGTTATTGCATTCCTTTAGCATGTAGACTGGGCGATTCTAATAGTGGTAATGTACAGTAAAATTTGATCAGTGCACATCAACAAGATCTAATAGGTTTTTTTGTCAGTAGAGAACACAGCGCAGAATAAAATTATTACATAGAACCAGCTTCTGCCACTTTGTTTTTGAAGTTCTCTGCTTATTATGAGATTTTAGGGCTGTCCGATGCTTGTACTGTATGTTACTACACTAGGAAATTATACAGCCACATTGAACCCCAACATGCCAGTCAAATCTCATACTCTGTTTGATGCCTACCATCTGAGGTGGCGATGCAACCAGATTCTTAAAATATAGTTGTAAAAATGTGTGCTTAAATCTAAATGCAGTTTTGTAATTGTTGTAATTTGATGGGAATCATTTATTTCTAGATATCTGTAATCAAGCCTTTGATAACTAAGCTCCACATGCCATCTACATTAACAAGAGGTGAACAATGTATTCTAGAAGTCATTTTGTTCATTCTTTGAAAGAAAACTTACAGGTATGTTTTCCCTCATTTAGCCCTTGTGCTATCACCTTGTCTGTTCATTTCACTTTAAAACCAAAAGAATTTATACTAAAGGATCTACCATTGCATTTGTTCACTGTGTGGATCCTGCGCGACTCCTTTTGGTGATATGCTTTATTCAGTATGTATGCTATACATTTTTGTTATATTTTATGAAAAATTCAATAAAAACAGAGTAAGCATAAAACCAAAAGAATGTAGATTAAAATACATGACAGCTTTCTTCAAGAAACAGTGCCACTGTTGTCCATTGGATGTGTGTGGTATTGCAGCTCCATCCTATTCAATTGAAGCTGATTTGCTATGCCAAACATAGCCTCTAGGCAAGAGGGCTACTATTTCTGAACGAGAACATTTGGGCTCTGATGTATCAAGACCTGTGTGTGCTATGCTGGCCTTGATAGGGCCTGCGCTGCCAAAGGAGGCATTTAATTTATGACGAGGTACAGGCCTTGTTGTAAATTAAATGTCTCTTCTGGCGGTCCATGTGCCAGGCTGAAATCTAAGGCATCTCGGATATTTTATTGGGTTTTTAAATAAGATACAAATTTTTCTCAATAGAGAAGAAACTGTGAAAGATTTCACCCATTATTTATCACAGTAAATAATGATAAATGTGCGAGGGCCTGTGGCCCCGCTCACACCCTGCCCTCGCTGTATCCCCTTTTAGGAAACTTACCGAAGGTGGCTTAAAAGCGGCGGTTGCAATTAAAAAAGCTGCAATGGCATGTAAAAAGTCTCAGCACCAAGTTTAATGCCAGTAAACTGCTGTAGAGAAATGATAAATTCCTCCCTTTGTTTTACTAAATTAATACAAACCCTTAAATAATAGCAGTGTATTAGTATGTGTATTAGTTAGTGGTTGTTATTTCCAAGTTATAAGCCAGGATATTTAGATACAGGGTGAGTGAAGGAGACTGATTATTGGCTAAAGTAAAAGTCACTGACCTACTCTCTGATATCGTATCTCTCCGGGTCCCCTGCACCCCTGAGGTCTGTCTGCTGGGCATTTTGTCTGAAGAGCAGTGGTCACATGTCAGAATTTTCTGAAGGAAGACACTAGTTCTGGCTCAGAAGGCAATAGCCCTGCGATGGATGGGAGACCACCTACCCATGGATAGGTCCCATACACATGACAATGTCCATTTTCTGGACAGCAAACCATGGTTTCATAAAACATGCGCACTGACCATCTCTACCTTGCATCGCGGTGTGGACCCATTGACTTCAATGGGTCTGCGATCCACAAGATGCAGGAAACATAGGACATCCCATATATTTTGCAGAGCAGCTGCATGGACCCAGAAGCAAATTGTCTCTTATGAGAATGTTTTATTTACAAATGTCATTGCATACTGCTATACTTGATGGCCAAGGTGTCCTTTGTTTTTGGATATATGATGAACTTAGAATTTATTTTAACATATCTTGTTAATGTATTTGCAGGTTCTGGTAACTTTGGAATCAAGCAGCTCATTTGATATAATGATACCTAATAACAATACAAGTACTGTACCAGGCCAGTATAATGTTACAGTTCCTAGTGAAGCTGGAAAAACGGTTCTGTTTCCAATAAACCCGAAAAAACTGGGCAACGCTACAGTCAAAGTGACAGTGACATCAAAAGCAGGTTCTGAAGTTTTAACCAACACTATTCTAGTGAAGGTAAAATATGTGTTATCCATATTTTGGCGTTGTGAATTTTCTATTGTTTTGTAGAAATCTGTTAAAGCAAATATAGCATTAACTTCCAGTGTACTTGCTTTACAGGCTGAAGGAGTGAAATACTTCTATTCCCAATCTGCCCTCTTTGACCTTACTGGAAACAAAAGCCAGACTGTATCAAAGAACTTCTCATTCACGTTCCCTAGTGATGTTGTATCAGACACTATAGAAGGGTTCGTCACAGTTGTTGGTAAGAGGAATATTTTGGCAATCAGTACTCGTCTAAGTGTGTTGGCACCTCCTTCAAATCAGATAATGGCTGAAAAATTTGGTGTTGTTCATGGGAACAACACATAATGTCACTATGGATGGCATGTTTCTGGGACAAGTAGCAATTTACAGCTGTGGTCACATGACAGTCATGCAGCTTCATAAGTTTTAGTTTACATTATTTATTTGTTCCATGGACCAGGGAAAATTCATCAATACAGGAAAAGATTCTTTACAGTTAGTCAGACTTTGCAATGCCCTACTTCAGAAGGTAGTAATGACGGACACTATGACAGCATTTAAAAAGGTGCCAGATGCTTATTAATTGCAAATGCCATTGATGTTCGTAATTAATCTAAAACAAAGGCTGGCTTGCGCAGCCTTTCCTTAGGACAGGCCATTACTAGATGATTGGACCCCTGCTGATCCGCTGTTCTGGTGTAGATCTGTTGCCAGAAGTTATACCGCACCGTCGATCTTTTAGTGGAGTGAGCTTGTTACTACAGCGCTGTTCCTATTGAATTTAATGTTGTATAATTGATCTGAGAAAAGTTGAACTTAATGGGCCTGTGTCTTTTTACAATATATGTAACTAATATATAACAGCATACAGAAAAGATTGTTCGGGTAATGAAAAGTAATCAGACAAGTAAATAATTTCTTAGAGATCATCTGTCAACATGATCAACCCAATTTAGCCAGGCATGTTGCCTGGTAGGGTTCATCATGCTGAATAAAATAATACCTTTCTTTTGTCTGTAGTATGAACTGCTGCATCTGCTGATATCTTCCTTTTTATATTTATGCAAATTAGCAATTTTGAGCACCAAGGGGCTGGCCAGAACCTTTGGAGCACCGGTAACACAATTCCCCTATTGCTCTGTTCACTCCCCCTTGCCTTTGATTGACAGAGCTAGAAACCTTGTCTAGCCCTGTGTTCTCATGCCTGTGTTGAGTTGATTCAGTGGTACAGCGTTTGCACAGTGGATCAGATGCTACTTTCCATGCTTATCAGATCCACTGCTCAAGCACTGAGTCACTCATCCAACTCCGCACTTGCACAGTGGATCTGCTGCTTCCCATGCTCAGGAAGCGACAGCAGATACATATGGGGAAAATATATATGGGGTAAGCAACTACATGAGCGTATCTGTTGAAAACCATAGTCATCCCAGAAAACTCTTTTACAGTGTCTTCTATATGAATATGGCAGTTAATAGATCTTATTTTATTTTTTTTGTTCAACAGGAGATCTTCTTGCACCTTCAATAAATGGTCTTGAATCACTTATCCAGATGCCATATGGCTGTGGAGAGCAAAACATGATCAACTTTGCACCAAACATCTATATTCTTTTGTATTTAATCGCAACTCAACAGATTAAATCAGATGTTAGAGAAAGAGCCATAGACTACATGAGGCAAGGTAATTTTATGCAGCACAAGTGTGGCTGATATTGGGGAGACAGTAGATTGATGGTTTTCCCAGAGATATCTGTTCTAAATATTTTTTGATGTAAGCAGAGATAGCTACTGTATGTATATCAGGTAGGCATAGTGGGGGTAAGAAAGTCACAAACACTATAAGGCCTAGTTCACACTTCAGTTATTTGATCAGTTATTTCCATCAGTTATTGTGAGCCAAAACCAGGGGCGGGTCAAAAACTCAGAACAGGTGCAGATCTTTCCATTATACCTGATCTCTGTGGCGGCTTCAGTACTGGTTTTGCCTTACAATAACTGATGGAAATAACTGACCAAAAACTGATGCGTGAACTGGGCCTAGAATGTCAGTTTTCTGGTATAAATCATGGATGAAATCTATGGCAGCTACAAGGTAGAGTCGATTTAAGTCAGAAGATGCTTTTAATTTATGTGCTCCTCTTTATAAATTAGATGCATCCTCAAGCCATGTGACGGATGTCCATGGTGATGTTTCTTACACATCAGGGCAGCTTGGTGGCTCAGTGGTTAGTACTGGTGCCTTGTGGTCCTGGGGTCTTAGGTTCGAATAAGACCAAGGACAACATCTTCATGGAGTTTGTATGTTCTCCCTGGATTACTCCCACATTTCAAAGACATACTAGTATTGATATTAGATTGTGAGCTCCATTGGAGAAAAGTGACGATAATGTCTATAAAGTGCTGTGGAATACGTCAGCACAATAGTGATAATAGTATTGCTCCTATAAGATACTGCAGCCAAACAATAATGCTACACTCATCTCTGAAGTCCATATGGCAGTGCGCCACCACATAGACCCCGTTCATCTCTTTGTATCGAAGCATTCTACTCTCAAAGTAGAAAGTTCTGAATGAAAATAACGCATAATTTTCACCACTATTTTGGTGCCTACATTTAACTCAAGTACTGTTTTCATGAGAAAGTTATCCTTAGGATTCATCTAGCAAGAAAGTAGTGGATAATTCACAAATTCAGTCCATATACAGTTACTGGTAAAAAGAGACTCTAATGTGCCAAATAATATAACATTTTGTGGGAGTGCTGTTTTAATTTGCATTGATTGCATAGTAATAGTTTTCATGGGATAACCCTTTAAGCAAAGTGTTTAAATTTGCAGTGATCACCTCCCTGTGGTTCAAAAATCACAGAAAAAGATACAAAACATCCTGCACGATATGATAACTAAATATGCAGATGTACATGACAAGATTTATAAGGAAAAAATCACGGAAAATAATGCACACAACAACACAATAGATGCAAACAGTACATATGGACTAAGCCCTCATTCTGATATGATAAATCTGAGACTCTAGGCCAGTGGGTGGTTCTATGCCCAAAAACATTTATACAATGTTATGTTATACATGTTAATGTTTCTAAAGTCAACTCAGAATTCTTCTCGTAGAATATTCTTTACTGTGTACCCACCCTCAGCTTTGAAGCATTGGCATTGCCGATACATCTCTTTCCATTTCCATTTTTATTATAGAACTAATATATAAAGAATTACATTACCTTACAGCTGTGTATATTTTATGCCTAGGCTATCAAAGGGAACTGAGTTATAAGCGAAATGATGGTTCATTTAGTGCATTTGGAGACTCTGATCCTTCTGGAAGTACCTGGTGAGCATACTGTTTAGTATCATTATGTTTTAGATGAACTTTAGTTTATCATTAATAAAGAACAAGGGGATTTTTTTTAATTTTATTTTTTATTTAATTTTGATCATTAAAGGGGTTGTCCAAGTTCTTTTTTTGTCATTTGTATGTTTCTAACTAATCAAATATAACAGCTTTGCCATACACTTTGTGCTTCCAAAGCTGCTGGTTTCTCAGATTTCACTCAGGGTCACAAGACCTGTGATGTCAGCTTTCCTCCCTGCTAATTTCATATTCGTGCACAAGCAAATAAGAATCTGTACACGAAACGTTGCTGTGCTGGCCACGCCCCCCTGCACTGGCTGAGCTGCCGCTACTCTCTCCCTGGATTTTTTCAGATAAAACTTTAACCCCTTCAGCCAGCACAGATCCAAGGCTGAAAGCTTTACTAGAGTTGATGCAGGCAGTGAGGAGACAAATGCTGGGCACAGGAGCTGATAGAAGAGTTCTGCAGAGTTTTGCACAAGAAAGGTAGGGGTAAGTTCCTGTGTGTTTCAGCAGAGTCAATGTACAACTGGGACTTGTACTTCTACACGTACAACATGCTGCTGAGTATCCCAGCAGACATGTCTCTCAGGGCAGCACTTGTATTCACTCCCTTTGCAAAGCAAGGGGAGGGTCAGAGATTGTTCTTATTGCAGTTAAACAAAGGGCCAGAAAAGAACCAGGGAAATGAGAAAATACAGATTTTTTTGCCTGAAATTTGCTTAACTTAGTTATATATTGCTGCCCATCAGATTTACAATGCTATATTTTTTTTTTCATAACTCCGATAACCCCTTTAATACAAAAACATAAAATAAATAATATTCAAGTCTATGTAGATATTGTCATTAAACAATTATATCCAAACATAATTATATAACCCCATCAAAACCCTAAGAATGCCTGGTGGGAGCTTGAGAGGAAAAGAAAAAAAAAAGGGGGGAGGGGGAGCATCGACTTTTTAAAGCTAATAAAATACTCCATACTCAACCCTTCTTCATGTATTTATACTTAAGATGAAATTCTTTGCACTTAATATTAGTTTGATAAGGGACATCAGATGAGATGGGTTAGAAAAGGTAATAGAGAGCCAGACACAAATTGTTAAAAACCAAGCAAGAATGAGGATGTTCAAAATTGAGGTCATTTTCTGTTTTATCCATCTATCCATCTATTGTTCAGGGGGAAACCCCAGAATCGCGGTAAGTGGACCAGGAACCAATTGAATTAAAAACCTTGCATTTATCAAATAGTAAACCTGGGCCCAATAATCAAAGATAACCAAATATTGCCGAATGACAAAATCCCCCAGATGTCCCTCATTAAATACCTGATAAAGCAGACTGATATCATGAAGTTTACTTCACTGTTTAGCTTTCCATTCTCCTGATCTTTCAAAAGAACAGAAAAAAGAGGATATGTGTATGTGTGTATACATATATGTATATATATGTATATATATATATGAGTTGGTCTCATGAGGCCAACTCATTTCGTCTTGCCGGAGGCCATACATTTTAATCCTGTACAGAGATGGATCTCCGTACAGCGTTAAAATGAAGTTTTGAACAAATCAACTTCAGATCTTGGATCCAAAGCTCAATTCGGTCAACACTAGTTAAGATGTATATATATATATAGTAGGTCCAGAAATGTTTGGACAGTGACACAATCTTTTAATGGACATGATTTGGGCTCTGTATGCCACCACATTGGATTTGAAATGAAACAACTGAGATGCTATTGAAGTGTAGACTTTCAGGTTTAATTCAAGGGGTTGAACAAAAATATCCTGTGAAACGTTTAAGGCTACTTTCACGCTAACATTTTTGCTGGATCCGGCAGGGTTTAGAAAAAACGATTCCGTTACTGATAATTCAACCAGCTGCATCAGTTATAAACGGATCCTATTGTATAGCCAAGACAGATCCGTCATTAACTTCACTGAAAGTCAATGGGGGACGGATCCGTTTTCTATAGTGGCAGATTGTGTCAGAGAAAACGGATCCATCCCCATTGACTTGCATTGGGGGTCATGACGGATCCGTATTGCTCCGCATTTCAGGACGGAAAGCAAACTGCAGCATGCTGTGGTTTTCTCTCTGGTATGAGAACGGAACAGAATGCATTTTGGAGCATTCCATTCCGTTCAGTTACATTTGTCCCCATTGACAATGAAAGGGGACAAAACGGAAGCGTTTTTTCCCTTTATTGAGACCCTATGAAGGATCTCAATACCGGAAAATGTAAACGCTAGCGTGAAAGTAGCCTAAGAATTGCAACCATTTTTCTACAAAGCCTCCTCATTTAAGTAGCTCAAACGTAATTGGAAAAATTAACATTACCATGAATCAAATGTTCATTTTTAATACTTTGTAGAGAATCATTTGCAGTTAATGACTGCCTGAAGTCTGAAACCCATGGACATCAGCAAACACTGGGTTTCCTTCTTTGTGATGCTTTACCAGTCCTTTACTGCAGCTGTCTTTAGTTGCTGCTTGTTTGTGGGTCTTTCTGCTTTAAGTTTAGGGCTCATGCACACGAACGTGTTCATTCAGTGCCTGTATTGTGGACAGCAATTTGCGGTCCACAATGCACGGGCACTGACATTGGGGCCGCCTCATGCGGATCGCGGACCCATTCATTTGAATGGGGTACGCAATCCGCATCCGACAGTCCGCACCTCAAAAAAGTAGTGCATGCGCTACTTTTTTTGGGGTGGGGAGGCACGGCAAAAAACACCACAGAAGCATACCGTAGTGCTTCCGTGGTATTCCGATCCGAGCCTCCATTCCGCATCTCTGTGATTGCGGACCCATTGAGGTGAATGGGTCAGCGATCCGTGATGTGGGCTGCAGACGGCCGGTGCCTGTATATTGCGGACCCGGCGTATGTGGGCTGCAATACGGGCACGGGCCGGCACCAGTCGTGTGCATGAGCCCTTAAGCAAGTGAAATGCATGATCAATCGGGTTGAGATCTGGTGATTGACTCGGCTATTGCAGAATATCAATATCAACTTCTTTGCCTTAAAAAACTCCTGGGTTGCTTTCTCAGTATGTTTTGGATAATAGTCCATCTGTACAGTGAAGCGCCATTCAATCAACCTTAATGCATTTAGTTGAATTTGAGCAGAAAGTATATCCCTATGCACTTCAGAATTCATCCAGCTGCTTCTGTCTTCAGTCACATCAACAATAAACACTAGTGACCCAGTGTCATTGGAAGCCATGCTTTGCTAAGCCATTACACTGCCTCAATCATGTTTTTTACAGAGGATGTGGTGTGCTTTGGATCAGGAGCTATTCCAAGCCTACTCCATACTTTCTTCTTCCCGTCATTCTGGTACAGGTTGAAGTTAGTTTCATTTGTCCAAAGAATGCTGTTTCAGAACTTGGCTGGCTTCTTTAGATTTTTTTTGGTAAAGTTTAATCTGGCCTTTCTACAGTATGTTTCAGGCTGATTAATGGTTTGCACCTTGTGGTGAACCCTCTGTATCTGCTGTCATGAAGTCCTTGCTTTATGGTAGACTTAGATACTAATACACCTACTTCCTGGAGAGTGTTCTTCACTTGGGTGGATGTTGTGAAGAAGTTTTTCTTCACCGTGGAAAGGGTTCTGTGGCCATCTACAACTGTTTTCTTCCATGGACGTCCAGGCCTTTTTCAGTTCCCGAGTTCACCAGTGCGCTCTATTTTTTACCAGAATTTACCAAACTGTTGATCTGGCCACTCCTAACATTTCCGCTATCTCTCTGATCGATTTCTTTCTTTTCGAACTAATGATTGACTGTTTCACTTCTATTGAGAGCTCCTTTGACAATATGTAGTAGGTTCACAGCAACAGCTTCCAAATGCAAAGTACCACACCTGGAATCAATTCCAGACCTTTTACCTGCTTCATTGATGATAGATTAACGAGGGAATAGCCTATGCAACCCATTAAACAGCTTTTGAGATAATTGTCCAATTACCTTTGGTCCCTTGAAAAAGAGATAACTACTTATCAAAGAGCTGTAATTCCTAAAACCTTCCTCCAATTAGGATGTGAATACCCTCAAATTAAAGCTGGATAGGGGATAACTGATTGGTGGGGGTCCTACAGGTGGGACTCCCACTGATCACGAGAATGTCAGTTCCCGTGCCTTGTGAAGCCTCCTTGAAATGGATTGACCAGCTGATTGGAAAAGTCCTTCCCTGCTCCATTAATTTTTATGGGAGCTCTGGAGATAACCGAATACAGCACTCGGCTATCTCTGGCACTCCCGTAGAAATCAATGCAACTTGTTGTAACTGGAATACTCCTTTAACGGTATATTTTTCTGTCACTCTTTTCCTTGGACTGTGGCTGGTATCACAACTCCTCTCCAGTACATGCAGACTTTTTTCCCAATCTCGAAGCGTCAATCTGAAAAAAAACAGGCCCAGATGATAGATTTTTCAGTTGCACTCTATATTATGCATATAGCCATCTTCTTTGAGAAGGCCACACCACTATGAGTCCAATTTTTAAGACCGCTTTGGTTGGTCATCTCAAGGATCTCACAGTATTAATGTTGTAATGATTTTTTTCTCCATTTCACAACATATATAACATCTATGCATTTTTGCAGGCTTACGGCATTTGTATTTAGATGCTTTCTACAAGCTCGGCCCTTCATATACGTAAATGAAGATGTTTTGAATAGAACAGTAGAATGGTTGGTACAGTATCAAGATGTAAACACTGGCATATTTTCTGAACCTGGACGTGTCATTCATCAAGAACTACAAGGTGGACTGAATGGTCCCATCACCCTTACAGCTTACATAGTCACCTCACTGCTAGAAGATGAATTTTACAGAGTAAGCACAACGTGGGACATAATGATGGGCATTTATCAAAGCTATTTTGTCATTATTGTTGCATTAAAAAAGTCACAAATTATGACACACACCATATTTTCACCATTATTGTTGACTTTTTGAGCTTCTCGCCACTTTAGAAAATGTGGGGCTTAGCGCGCCAGCTGGATTTACCATAACTTACACCATAAACTGGCATAGGTTATAGCTCAAGTCTCCACCAGCTCCTAGCTGGCATAGATTTGGACTTCTGGTGCTAGAGATGTGCCTAATTTATTAAGAAGCATCTGCCTCTTAATAAATTAGGCGCATCTTACTACAACTCAGGAGGATCAAGACTGGCATATGGGAACACCAGTCAATAAATTTACCCCAGTGTTTTCTTTAAGAACTGCTGGCTTTAATCTCATTGAGAATTGAAAGGATTTTTTTAAACTTTTTAAATTAAATATGTAATGAATTGAAGTCCTACTGCTGATGTGTAGAACGAAGAGGCGGGGTGTAGTTGAGGAATTAAAGAGGCTCTGTCACCAGTTTCAAACCTATGTATTAAAATACATAGGTAAATAGTTGCAGTGCACACAATTAAAGACATACCTTTATAGCAGACGTCATAGCAGGGGTTGTTGAGTAAAGTTAACTTTTAAAAATATGCAAATTAACCTTCGGAGCACCGGGAGGCGGGCTTTTCCTTCTGAGCACTGCTTTTTTACCGCCCTCCGGGTCCGTGGCACGCCCTGCTAAATTTAATCACGCCCCCTTAATACATGATAGACAGCGCTAGACCGTTCTGTCTACGCCTGCGTACTCCTAATGTCCCCGGCGCTTGCGCAGTAGCGCTTGCAGTGTCGAGCACTGCAAGCGCTTTGTTCCCTCTGTGCACGCGCCGTCACTTCGCTAGTCCCGGAAGTGACGGTGCGTGCGCAGAGGGAACAAAGCGCTTGCAGTGCTCGACACTGCAAGCGCTACTGCGCATGCGCCGGGGACATTAGGAGTACGCAGGCGTGGGATTTCAGAGCTAGACCGTTCGGTCTAGCGCTGTCTATCATGTATTAAGGGGGCGTGATTAAATTTAGCAGGGCGTGCCACGGACCCGGGAGGGCGGTAAAAAAGCAGTGCTCAGAAGGAAAATCCCGCCTCCTGGTGCTCCGAAGGTTAATTTGCATATTTTTAAAAGTTAACTTTACTCAACAACCCCTGCTATGACGTCTGCTATAAAGGTATGTCTTTAATTGTGTGCACTGCAGCTATTTACCTATGTATTTTAATACATAGGTTTGAAACTGGTGACAGAGCCTCTTTAATTAACTACAATTAAAATCAGTAGTACAATCACACCAAAATCAGTAGTAGGTCATATACGGAAAGAAAGTATAAAGGACAGATACAGTACGACTTCTCTTTTTCACCACTGGTTAAGGCTTCCAAAACTATATGCAGAAACCTGACAGTGTGGCCGTACCCTAAGGATATTTTTATGTGTATTACAGCAATGAATATGCACTTATTCCATGCCACAATATCAATAAAATTCACTAACACATTGTCTTCCATTTAGGGTATGGCTACATGGCAAAATTGGTCGCGCGACACCTGTCGCGGCCTGAATTGCAAAGTAGTGGTGATCCCATAGAAATGAATGGGATAGCCTGGCCAGTTGCAAGGAATCCAACACTACTGTTACTCTGTGATCCTGGCCTGGACAGCTGTCGAAATTATAGAAGAGAGTTATCGAAACTTTTATAAAAACTGTTGCAAAGGAAAATTGGCTTAGCTGCACATAGCAACTAATCAGATTACACCTTTAACTTTTCAGAGCTTGTTTAGAAAATGAAAAGATCAATCTGGTTTGGTTGCTATATATATATATATATATATATATATATATATATATATATATATATATTTATAAATAAGCAAATCTGATTAAATACTTTTTTACATTTTTTTTCAGCATCGCTATCAGTCCAGAATTCAGAAAGCCGTGCAGTACCTTGAAAGCAAATACAGTGAAGGGATAACTAGTAATTACACTCTGTCAGTTGTGGTCTATGCTCTGTCACTGGCCAACAGCAGCAAAGCAGAAGCCGCCTTGAATGATCTCAGTTCCAGAGCAAGCATTACAGGTATAGATTAAAAAATGCTTAAAAATTACGCATCCTTTTTAATTACTGCCAAAATAGACGAATGTGGTGCGACTTTCACTTACTACTGATATCCACTTGGAATAATGCAGTATGTAACTTAAAATGTACCTGTTTTTTTTCATGTACATGATCAATACACTCAGCCTTTGTTTTGCAGATCTGCGATTTGCAGACCACAAAACACATACGGCCATGTGCATGAGCCTTAACAGCTTGCATTTCACAGCTTACAGACTTTGGGGGAGATTTACCCAAGACCAACACTTTCTGTGCTGTTCTTAATATGCCCTGTGCTGCCGGAGGATGCCCCTAATTTATGACGAGGGCTTGGAGCCCAAGAAAACTAGACAAAAATTAACCCCTTAGTGATCACTAATACATCTTTTTACTGATGTAAACAAAGGGGGTTTTGTGCAAAAATTGTGCATTAAAAACTATACCTTGTCCAGCAAAAAATAAGACCTCATACAAGTACATTTATAAAAAACAAAAAAGTTATAGCTTGGAATGCGATTTTTAAAAAATGTGTGTGGTCATTAAGGGGTTAAGATAAATTTGTCACGGCTGCTGGCCACATGAGGGTGATAAAGGGTGGTGTTAACCTGTGACAATATCTTTTACGCTAGATATCAGGCAAATCTACCCTTTTGTGTCGTCTTTTTTCAGTATGCTGTATGCTGTATGAGGAGAGGCAGAGCACTATTTGGGAGACATCTGATATGAGTACACATCGCTTTGTACAACCCAACCAGAAATAGGGCATATCATTGGTTAGCAAAATTCTGGCAAAATTCTGTACATTGGCAACAACACATTTGGCTCAATGTTATTGATAACAGAATCTGCATTATTATTATTTACCACGTTCCTGACTCAACAATTTTCTTTTTTTTTTCTGTTTTTTACTCTCTGACTTCCCGGAACCAAAACATTTACATTTTTTAAATTCACATAGATATGCAAGTGATTTTTTTTTTAACAGGACAAGTTGTACTTTCTAATAGCACTATTTACAATTGTATACGATGTAGTGGGAAGCTGGCCGTGCATCTTATAAAGTGAATACTAGTGAGCGCTTCCATTATGTAAGCGCTCACTAGTATGCATTGGGTGCCAGGAACGAGGAAGAAGCGCTGCAAGTGCTTCCGATACTAACCCTCCTGCGCCACGGCTCTGCTCCGGGTCCAGCACTCCCTTGTCTTCTCCTGCTGGTGCTGCACTGTCCTGACCCTGTACAGCATCAGGACGTAGTGCGTGCACTATGACAGCCGGCCGGATCGCCGGACCTGGAGCAGAGCCGCGGCGCAGGAGAGGTAAAAGAGGTTTTTTACTTTAGTCTTATGGGGGTTGAGTGGGCTGATCTGAGGTCTGATGGGGGCTGAGTGGGCTGATCTGGAGTCTGATGGAGGTCTGGAAGGGCTGATCTGAGGTCTGATGGGGGCTGAGTGGGCTGATCTGGAGTCTGATGGAGGTCTGGAAGGGCTGATCTGAGGTCTGATGGGGGTCTGAGTGGGCTGATCTGAGGTCTGATGGGGGTCCAAATGGGCTGATCTGAGGTCTGATGGGGATTGAGTGGGCTGAGCTGAGGTCTGATGGGGGTCCAAAAGGGCTGATCTGAGGTCTGATGGGGGTCTGAAAGGGCTGATCTGAGGTCTGTTGGGGGTCTGACATGGAAGGCTGATATGGGGGTCTGATGTGATGCCCTGATATTTATGGGGGGTCTGATATGAGGATGTGATATCAGGTCTGATGAAAAATATTTTTTTTTATTTTCCTACTCTAAAATCTGGGGTGCGTGTTATCATCGGGTACGTCTTATAAAGCAAAAAATTGCGGTAAATGGTGGAATTGGAAAACAAACACAATTCTGCCATAGTTTTATGGGTTTCGTTTTTATGGCATTTCCTAATGTGGTGAAAATGACAATTATCTTAATTCTGCAGATCAGTGTAATTACATCAATACCATATTTTGACCCCCATAAATGTTTTATATCTACATCTATAGAACTGTGTGAAGATTCATTTTTTGTAGGGGGGTCTGTATAATTCATTGTATATGACCTTTTGATTAGTTTTTATTCAATTTTGTTAGGAAGGTGAAAAGACCAAAAAAGTTAATTGGCCATTTTTATTTTCTTTCCTTTATATCGTTCACTGTACAGGATAAATAGTTTTATATTTTAAGAATTTGGGAGTTTTAAGATGTGGCGGTACTAATGATGTTTATTACTTTTATTATTTGTAAAATGGGAAAAGGGGTGATCTGAATAAATACTGTGTATTTTTTAATGTATTATTAAAGACTTTTTAATGCTTTTTTTCTACACTTACCGTATTTTTAGTCTCCCTAGGCAATTATGCAATCTATGGGAGAATCACTACCTTTCTATCAAGCCCTGTCACAGACAGGACCTGATAGAAACTTCGCTATGGCAGGCCTTGGGGGTCTTCAGTAGGCTCCGAGCATAGTGCTCTCTTTATCTGAATGCTCATCCCCATGGCATCTCCGCGATTAAAATTCATGGACTCTACCTCCAGCTAATATGTTGCCGACTCAGCTCCTGAACAGGCTTCGTCTTTAAAGTCATTACTTCCACCATACATGTATGGTGGATGTTGGTGAGGGATTTGACAGTTCCATGTCTTTAGTTTGGCTTAAAATCTAATCGCCATATGACAGGCACACAAATATTCACAATAAACAAGTGTAAAAACACCATATACACAGGGTGAATCATGCAGTTGTAAGTATTAATCCAATGCATGAACCTCAGTGGTATTTTATTTTCCAATTTGTGTATCTAGGAAGTACAAAGTACTGGTCTACATCATCTGAACAAACAAACAATTACTGGCAGCCAAGAACCACCGATACTGAGACAGCAGCATATGCCCTCCTTTCCTACTACCAGCAGGGTAGAATCCTTGATGGTATTCCTGTCATGAAATGGCTGAGTGAACAAAGGAATCATCTTGGAGGATATACATCCACTCAGGTAATGAATCAAGAAGAATTTAAAGTTTAATTTCCCATTTTTATCTATCATATGATTAAAGAAAATTATAGTTGTTCACCCCAGGGGGCCTTTTGGGCACCCCCCCCCCCAGTGTGGCTGGACCTGAGGATGGAATCATACTTACCTGATCACCGCCACTGGACCAGTGACATGACCCATGAGGGACAGATCACCACGACAGCCATTCATTGGCTGCTGCAGCCACGTGACCCACATCAAACTGGATGTTGATGCGGGAAGAGCTGTAGTAGCGCAGGGGGAGTGAAGGAACTAGGATCCAGTGGCGGGATTAGGTATGATTCCGCCGCAAGTACGGCCATGACAGAGGATCTACCCAAGAGTACCACACAGGTGAACAACACTTTTAAGATATTCCCCATAATAATCTTTATATAGAGCCCGCATATTCTGCAGAGTTTATGTGAGCGCTGCATTCTCTTCACTTTTTACCAGTTTGCCGTTAACATCACAGTGGCAAGCAGGTGTAATAGTAGCTCCTCCGTCCCCATTCACTTTAATGGGAAGGAGCAGTTACACTCCGACAGCTCCTTCCCATTGAAGTAAATGAGACCACAAAGATTATACCTGCTCACTGCTATCGTTGCGACAGAAATCTGGTAAACAGAAGAGAATGGAGCACTTGCTCGAGCGCCGCGTTCTCTTCAAACAGCTGATGAGCAAGGGAGTCAGACCCCAGTCAATCTGATATTGATGACCTATCCTGAGGATAGGACATCAATATAGGAAACAGGCAAACCTCTTTAAAGACAATAGGCCTACACTGGGAAGATCTGACATAATTAATACTCCACATTAGGGCTGAAACTAGGCTTGAGCGAATCCACCTTGATCCGAAGTCGATTAGTTCAAATACTCCAATTTTAATGCTGTTTCCATACAGCATTAAAATGTATTGGCTATGTGGAGCCAAAGTTCGCCTCGCCTGATGTCGCAGAAGACTTCGGTGAATGACTACTGTATTCATATCTGCGTATTAATGAACAATTTACGATTGAAATCTGAAGAGGACTTTGGTACTGGCTGGTACCTTGGTACAAAACCCACTTTGGATTCCTATCTTAAATTGTTTTTAAATACGCAGACATGAATACAGTAGTCATTCACCGAAGTCTGGCGCAAATTCGGGAAAGACTAACTTTGGCTCCACAGAGCCAATACATTTTCATGCTGTATGGAAACAGCATTAAAATTGGAGTATTTGAACGAATCGACTTCGGATCTAAGATCCGAAGGTCGATTTACTCAAGCCTAGCTGAAACCCATGATTGTATTATGGAATTTCCATAGGCACAGCCTAAACCGCTCTTCTTTATATAGTACGTGAATTATACATTTTGTATTAGTTTAAGTTCATATTTGCTGACCATATATTTTCTATCTTACAAAGGATACAGTGATGGCGCTGCAGGCTCTGTCGATGTTCGTGTCAGCAGTGAACTTTAAGGAAGGTGTAACGTCTCTTACATTGACAGTGACTGGATCAGGATCATTTGTACCGAAAACATTTCAGATCGACAGCAGCAAAAATCTATTAGTGCTACAAAGACAGCAGGTAAAGATGTAGGAAAATATGTACAATAGGGGAAAATTATCATTAGGGTGATATTGTGTTGGTGTACTTTGTGCCAAATGTATTAAACATTGCACATTGTTTGTTAAATTAGGCACATATCTGTTTGTAGAGAAATGCTACTTGTCACGATGGGGAGTAGTGAGCCCTATCTGAAGCCCCAACCACTGTCCCTGCCTACTTACACGGCCCATCCTAAGTAACAGCGCGTAACTTGACAACAATCCCTAGCCTGAGTAAGTGCAGGGGCGTAAAGGGAAGGGAACAAGAGGATAATATAACAAACAAGGACAGAACACAAAACACAATATCGGAGGGTCAGCGAGCCAAGAGTCGTACCAGAAAGTCACGTCAAAAACCAGGGGAGAGAGCAGAAAGCGAAGTCCAAAAACACGAAGCCGAAGTCCAATACACACTAAAGTCACTAATCACAAAAACCACAAGCACTGCTGGAAAGACCAATCACAGGCAACCTGTGGCCAGTAGGTTGCCTGTTTAAATAGCCCTCCCGATCGGTCACGTGATGTGGTCAGCGCCACGAGACCCTAATTATCATATACAAATGAGCGCTCCAACCCCTACCTGCTCGTTGCCTAAGGGGGTGGGTCATAGGTGAGCGGTGGCTTATCTTTTGCCAGCGCTCATTTCCCCCTGCCTGCTCGTTGTCTAAGGGGGGCGGGGAGGACGCTGGGCGCGCGGCAGCAGAGAGCGTGCCGGGTCCTCCCTGAAAATGGTTTCCATGGGAGGAACAAACAGAGGGGACCGGCGGCGAAGTATGGGAAGAGCGCGTCGCCGGCTCCCAATGACACTACTCCAGTTTTTCTATGCTACCCCCTTACTGGAGAGACTTTGGGACTTTTTTTTGTAACTTTTAAAAACTGGCAGTGATAAATCTGGAGTAATAGCTAATCACAACCACTTTTCCACCAACTTTTCAAAAATAGATTGAGTGATGTAAAAGTGACATAAAAAAGTAAATTTTTTGCAGAAGTATCTCCTAAAGGTCATGTTTTGTGACTTTTTGAAGCCAGAATTCTGGAGTGCAGAAGGTGATAAATTTCCCCCTCCCCCAAGTATGTATAAAATCAGAAGGAGCAACCCTATTAAATAGACAAAATGCCTAGTAGGGTTGATCCTGGTGATTAAAAAAATGTGTTTTGTGAAAATTAGTTGCAACATTCTTAGGCCCCTTTCACACGACAGTATTTTTTGCGGGCTCTGATTTCTATGGGTCTGCAAAAAATACTGAGAGCATACGGTGTGCAGTCCGCACCCGTATGCCCGTTCCGTAGCCCGGCAAAAAAGATAGAACCTGTCCTAAACGGACAAGGATAGGCATTGTTACAATGGATCCGCAAAAAAAACGGATGCCATACGGATGGCCATCTGTTTTTTTTGCGGATCCGCAATTTGCGGACCGCAAAACACAACGTTCGTGTGAAAGTAGCCTTAGGCATAAAAAATAAAAGTCTTTTTCTTGAGACTGTTGCAACTGATTTTCACAGGACAGGTATCGGCAGAGTCATTCCTACCAGGCAGTATGCCTGGTTTAATATGGTGGATGCTGCTGACAGGTGCTCTTTAATAGCTCTATACAAGGAGCTGTAATTTGTTGCTTACAAAAGTCTATGAGATCCTACTGTATCTCCATATGACTTGCATTGCATTGCTTCTAGGGGATTATATCTTTTTATTATGGTGTCATATGGCAGGGCACAGAAATTCTCCCATAGAAAGGAGCCATAGAGACTTCCTTGCCTCTGTGCATGTTGTTCTGCCATATGTTTGGTACCTTATTCTTATATTGCTCTGGTATTACAAATTTAAGTTTGCATGTGCCTTAGATCTCTTGTCGCACTAGTGTCATGAATAGTGTTGAGCGAATCAAAGTATCTGAAGTGGACTTCGATCCTAATTTCAGGAAAAATTCAGTTATTTACGAAGCCAAATTTCCTTGCGCTTCATGGTAACGAATCAATTTTTCCTAAAATGGCGGCTGAAAATAAAAAAATCATACACACACTTGCTCGTGGAGATGCCGTCCTCTCCCGACTTGATTGAAGAAAACTGGGTAAAGGACCTGCAACGAGTGTGATGACCTAACCACATGATCACGCTGGACACACACAGTGATGTCCGCTCCATACAATGGAAAGCAATGACGAAGTAATTCTCAACTAATCAAATTTCGCAGCCAAATCAAATTTTTCAACTTCGCTTATCCTCAAAATTAAATTTGATTGGCTGCCTCGCTGAACTTCAGCATGAAATTCAATTCATTATGACAGCTATGTTTTATTCATTTTCAAATGGAATCTGGATGGACCCCACTGATCTAATTTTTAAAAGCTTAAGACTACATCTCTCATCATCAAAAGTACAAAAAATCCAGATGAAACCACCAATGAACCCCATTGATGTTAGTGTGAGCAGAGCCTTAAAATGATTTGTTTATAATATTATGTTGAAAATTAAATGAAATCTTTTGTTAACAATATTATTTCTTTAAAATATAGATTGAAGTTCCTCAACCCCTTTTAATTAACGTTACTGCAGTCGGAAGAGGATTAGCTATTTTTCAGGTATGTAATGAATTGTATGACCAGTTGGATTATTTTGTGTTTTTAATACGATTTCTAACTGCTGTACTTGCATGGTAACTGCAGCACAGCTCAATTCAAGTTAAGGGAGCGACTGTATTTCCCTGCACACCCGTGTGGTCAGGAGAAGTGAGGTGCAGGGAAAAACAGTGAACGAGCCGATCATAAAATGATGGCATGTCCTAGCCATAGTTTATATAACCACAAAATGGTGATTGGGAAATATTGAATTAAGGTCATGCCATCTGTTTCCAATTGTAAAAAGCAGAGATGCCCAACCTGCGGCCCTCCAGCTATTGCAAAACTACAACTCCCAGCATATCAGCCTACAACAGGGCATGGTGGGAGTTGTAGTTTTACAACAGCTGGAGAGCCACAGGTTCAGCTTCACTGGTATAAAGGATCTTAATGGAGAAGGAAATTCTTTGCACTTTGTTACAGTTCATTTCAGCGAATTACATTATAGTCAGCTGCATTTAAATGTTAAAGGGATTGTGCCACCATTAACTGTTATTTTAATATAATTCAGCATGAAAAATTGGTTATTTTTACAATTTACTTTCTGTTCCAGAAATGTTCCATTTGTCAGATATTCTCTTTACTTCATTATAATGGCACCCCCTGGTGTTTAACCTGTAAAGTAATGTCCACCTGCTGAAGTGGTTACACATGCTCAGTTCCATCCTTCAACTGCCACCAGCCATATGTACAGTTAGAAGCTGTGACAGTTACAAGAAGAGAGCTTTAGCAGAATGGACACTCCCTCTATGAATGGACATGCTCCCTGAGAAAGGACAACTACCTCAGCTATGTGTTAGGGCTCCTGCATACAAACGTATTTTCTTTCTGTGTCCGTTCAGTTTATTTGCAGACCGTATGCAGAATCATTCATTTCAATAGGTCTGCAAAAAAAAACAGAAGTTACTCTGTGTGCAATCCGTTTCCGTATGTCCATATCTTCAGCAAAAAAATAGAACATGTCCTATTATTGTTCACATTACGGACAAGGATAGAACTGTTCTATTAGGGGCCAGCTGTTCTGTTCCACAAAATACGAAATGCACATGGACGTCATCCATATTTTTTGCAGATCTGTGTTTTGCGGATGCAAAATACATACACGGTCGTGTGCATGAGTCCTAATAGTGAGAGAATTGTAGCAGAAAGGAGACACCCAGGAGCTGCCAGCTTGAAATAAATCTAAAGATCTCTGGATCCATGTGAGGTACAAGGCTGGCTCTAGCTTTGTTAGAAAGATATTATGTACAGTACTATAGAGATTATGTAAGAAAGAGAAAGAGGTACAAGGCTGGTTCTAGCTTTGTTAGAAAAAGATTATGTACTATAGAGATTATGTTGTCTGATTTTCATTTGTTACATCAATCATGGCCTAACCTCTTTAAATATTAAAGAAAGCATTTCAGAGATTTTATTCAGATATTTAAAGAAAAAAACATTCATGGTCTATAAATAATACTGCAACAATTGCTTACCAAAAACCTCACCGTACCTTTCTTTTCTGGCACTTATTCTCCAGGCTGTAAGTTATATTGATATCTAGTGAAATTCAAGTATGAGGAGAGACTAGTTACTTTCTCCCCCCACTCACATCTAGTTTAAAGAACACTTGCCTATACTATGGTACAGCCATGTATGGCAGATCTACCGTAATTATACAGAAGCAAAATATGCAACAACGGTGTGAAATGTGTTGTGGAAATCCGTGCAAGAAGGAATGCTGTGGGATTGCTGCAGATTTCCCTTTCTGCATGGAAATTTGTGACATAAGTTGACATACTACTGATTTACAATACATACCACGTGTTACATGGGGCTTTTCTTGCAGAAACACCTGTGGACCATGGATAAGATTTGTCAAAATCGCTGTGAATTTCTGCAAACAAGTCCGCTGTGGAAAATTTACAGTGTATTCGTCACTTATGCCTGTACCCGTTGTTAAAGAAAATATATCGGGTCATTTATCAAACTGGTGTAAAGTAGAACTGGCTTAGTTGCCCATAGCAACCAATCACATTCATCTTGTCATTTTTGACAGCTCCTTTGAAAAATGAAAGGTAGAATCTGATTGGTTGCTATGGGCAACTAAGCCAGTTATACTTTACATCAGTTTGATAAATGACCACAATAGACTTATAGGTTATAATGGTGGTGAATGTTCTGGTGTATTCGCTAAATTTAAAGCAAGGAATTGGATTAAATGCTGTCACCGGGCATCCAGAAAATAGCATGAAGCAGACATACTAAATTGTCTTGCTCATAGCAACCTATCCCAGCTCAGCTTTCATTTTTTAAGAGCACTAGCAGTAATGAAAGCTGTGCTGTGATTGCTTGCTATGGACGGGTCTTCTTTTAGACAGTAAATGAATATGGCCTGTCTCACTCATTCATAATGGGCAAATACACATTTTGTTACTGGTACCAGATCATGTATTATGCTCCAAAAGCATAGATCCAACCAAGTACTGTAAGCCTCTGCACCATGAGAGGGATGAAAGGGGAGAATAATCTTCAGGGGCGTATGTACTTTCCTAATATTTTTTTATTTGTTTTACTTGTCAACTATTTTACATGAGAATTTTGGTAGTAGTTCAGCTTTTAAAAAATATTCAAAAGACATAAATAAGTCCATATATTATATGAAATATTAAACCCATGTTATACCTACACTCAGTTCAAATAAAGGACATTTTTCTACTTTTTCCTCAGCTTAATTTAGTATATAATAGGAAGACATCTACTAGAGCCAAGAGAAGCTCCCCTGCACCACAAGCTTTCCAGTTAGATGTGACAGTGACGGAAGACAAAAGTAACATTCAAAAACTTTCTGTGGACGTATGTACCCGGTAAGACCTGACTGTCCAGGGGTAGCACAAGTTATCCAATCTACATTTTATGAAACACTAATTCTGTAAGAATATTAGTTCTGTGACCATATTTGTACATTCTGTATATATTGTATACAACAGACAGAATCCTTATTATTACTAGAGATGAGCGAGTAGTGTTCGATCGAGCCGGTATTCGATCGAATACTACGATATTCGGCATACTCGATTTCAATCGAGTATAACGGCGATGGCGCACTTAGAATTCGTTTCCCCTCCCACCTTCCCTGGCGCTCTTTTTCCACCAATCAACATGCAGGGGGGGTATGACAGGCACGCTGAGCACGCTGGCAGCGCGAAAACAGCGTCTACATGGATTGGCTGGAAAAACCATGTGACCTCGAATCATAAAAACTCAGCTCTTCCTGCTCGTACGCATATGCTGCGTGAACTTAGTCAGGGACAGAGGCTGGAGAAGGGAGAGACAGATTTTAGCTGTTGGACAGGCAGGAGCGTGATTAAAAGCCCTTATCAGGGCTACTACAGTGGACTTCAGTGATAGCTTTACTACAATATAGACTTTACAGAGAACGGCTGCTGTATTCAGGGATAGCTGCTGGAGTAGGGACAGAGAGAGGCATTAGTGGTGTATTAGGTGCTCTGCTACATACCAAACTATATTTGGCACTACTGTTCAGCGTTCTTTTAGGCTGAAAAACCCTGTTATATAACTAGTGTGTATATGCACCATCTGATCTGGCAGTATACGGCTGTGAATTTTATTTTATTTTTTTAAATACAGTTTATTTGGCTCTAGTGTTCTGGGTTCTGTGTGCCTGCAATACCCTTTTTGTATACCAGGTGTAAATACCCACCGTCTGTTCAGTTAGTACACGGCTGTGTACCTTGAAATATACAATATCTAGGCCATTTAATTGGCCACTGTACTGTGCGTTCTCTTGCTAAATTATCTCACATACCTGGTGTAAATACCCACCGTCTGTTCAGTTACTACACGGCTTTGTACTTTGAAATATACAATATCTAGGCCTTTTAATAGGCCACTGTACTGTGCGTTCTCTTGTTAAATTATCTCACATACCTGGTGTAAATACCCACCGTCTGTTCAGTTACTACACGGCTGTGTACTTTGAAATATACAATATCTAGGCATTTTAATAGGCCACTGTACTGTGCGTTCTCTTGTTAAATTATCTCACATACCTGGTGTAAATACCCACCGTCTGTTCAGTTACTACACGGCTGTGTACTTTGAAATATACAATATCTAGGCATTTTAATAGGCCACTGTACTGTGCGTTCTCTTGTTAAATTATCTCACATACCTGGTGTAAATACCCACCGTCTGTTCAGTTACTACACGGCTGTGTACTTTGAAATATACAATATCTAGGCATTTTAATAGGCCACTGTACTGTGCGTTCTCTTGTTAAATTATCTCACATACCTGGTGTAAATACCCACCGTCTGTTCAGTTACTACACGGCTGTGTACTTTGAAATATACAATATCTAGGCATTTTAATAGGCCACTGTACTGTGCGTTCTCTTGTTAAATTATCTCACATACCTGGTGTAAATACCCACCGTCTGTTCAGTTACTACACGGCTGTGTACTTTGAAATATACAATATCTAGGCCATTTAATAGGCCACTGTACTGTGCGTTCTCTTGTTAAATTATCTCACATACCTGGTGTAAATACCCACCGTCTGTTCAGTTACTACACGGCTGTGTACTTTGAAATATACAATATCTAGGCCATTTAATAGGCCACTGTACTGTGCGTTCTCTTGTTAAATTATCTCACATACCTGGTGTAAATACCCACCGTCTGTTCAGTTACTACACGGCTGTGTACTTTGAAATATACAATATCTAGGCATTTTAATAGGCCACTGTACTGTGCGTTCTCTTGCTAAATTATCTCACATACCTGGTGTAAATACCCACCGTCTGTTCTGTTACTACACGGCTGTGTACTTTGAAATATACAATATCTAGGCATTTTAATAGGCCACTGTACTGTGCGTTCTCTTGTTAAATTATCTCACATACCTGGTGTAAATACCCACCGTCTGTTCAGTTACTACACGGCTGTGTACTTTGAAATATACAATATCTAGGCATTTTAATAGGCCACTGTACTGTGCGTTCTCTTGTTAAATTATCTCACATACCTGGTGTAAATACCCACCGTCTGTTCTGTTACTACACGGCTGTGTACTTTGAAATATACAATATCTAGGCCATTTAATAGGCCACTGTACTGTGCGTTCTCTTGTTAAATTATCTCACATACCTGGTGTAAATACCCACCGTCTGTTCAGTTACTACACGGCTGTGTACTTTGAAATATACAATATCTAGGCCATTTAATAGGCCACTGTACTGTGCGTTTTCTTGTTAAATTATCTCACATACCTGGTGTAAATACCCACCGTCTGTTCTGTTACTACACGGCTGTGTACTTTGAAATATACAATATCTAGGCCATTTAATAGGCCACTGTACTGTGCGTTCTCTTGTTAAATTATCTCACATACCTGGTGTAAATACCCACCGTCTGTTCAGTTACTACACGGCTGTGTACTTTGAAATATACAATATCTAGGCCATTTAATAGGCCACTGTACTGTGCGTTTTCTTGTTAAATTATCTCACATACCTGGTGTAAATACCCACCGTCTGTTCAGTTACTACACGGCTGTGTACTTTGAAATATACAATATCTAGGCATTTTAATAGGCCACTGTACTGTGCGTTCTCTTGCTAAATTATCTCACATACCTGGTGTAAATACCCACCGTCTGTTCTGTTACTACACGGCTGTGTACTTTGAAATATACAATATCTAGGCATTTTAATAGGCCACTGTACTGTGCGTTCTCTTGCTAAATTATCTCACATACCTGGTGTAAATACCCACCGTCTGTTCAGTTACTACACGGCTGTGTACTTTGAAATATACAATATCTAGGCATTTTAATAGGCCACTGTACTGTGCGTTCTCTTGTTAAATTATCTCACATACCTGGTGTAAATACCCACCGTCTGTTCTGTTACTACACGGCTGTGTACTTTGAAATATACAATATCTAGGCCATTTAATAGGCCACTGTACTGTGCGTTCTCTTGTTAAATTATCTCACATACCTGGTGTAAATACCCACCGTCTGTTCAGTTACTACACGGCTGTGTACTTTGAAATATACAATATCTAGGCCTTTTAATAGGCCACTGTACTGTGCGTTCTCTTGCTAAATTATTTCACATACCTAATTATATACCCAAATATTGTATTTGCAACAAAAAAAAAATAAAATGCGGAGGGGGGCTAGCGGAATAGGACGTGGACGTGGACGAGGACGGGGGCGCGGAAATGCTGTTGGGGGCCTTGTTGAAGCCAGTGGGGATACAATGTGTGCTGGTGAGGATCAGCCAGGATCCCGCTCATCCAGAATCCCTGCCTTTATGGGACAGTTAAGCAGGGGGCGGGTTACACCGCTGTTGAGGCCTGAGCAGGTTGAACAGGTGGTGCAATGGATAGCCGATAGCGCTTCCACACAGTTGTCCACCAGCCAGTCATCCACACAGTCTCACTCTGACCCTCCTTCCTCCACACCTGGCCAACAGAGTCATCCCACCCTTGACCCCTCCCAGGAGCTCTTTTCGGGTCCTTTTTCAGATGTGCCGGAAGAATCCCAGGAGCTAGCAGAGGAATTTGTTTGTAGTGATGCCCAAACACTGGAGTTTTCGCCATCTCCTGCTGATGTGGACCCTGAGCCAGCATCTGTTATCATGAGCGATGATGATGATGAGACGCAGTTGCCATCAAGGGAGGCTGTTGGAATGTCCAGTGGGCAGGAGGAGGAGCAGAGTGAGGAAGTGGAAGAGGAGCTGGTGGATGACGAAATGACCGACCCCACTTGGCCAGGGGTGATGTCCAGCGAGGAAAGCAGTGGAGAGGTGGTGGTCTGCGCAGCACCGAAAAAGGCAGCAAGAGGCAGAGGGATGTCCACAGGCAGAGGGATGTCCACAGGCAGAGGATGTCCACAGGCAGAGGGATGTCCACAGGCAGAGGATGTCCACAGGCAGAGGGATGCCACAGGCAGAGGGATGGCCACAGGCAGAGGACAGTTCAGACAGAGAAGTGAGGCCACAGCCAGCAGGGCCGAAGCTGTTCCCGCCAGCGGCCAGTCGCGCGAAGCTCCCCCATCGAGGCCTCGTACTTCTGTGGTGTGGAGATATTTTAATGTTTGTGCGGATGACAAACTGAGCGCGGTTTGCACACTCTGCCACTCAAAACTGAGTAGGGGCTCTGAGAAGAGCAATCTGACCACCTCAGGCATGCGGCGTCACTTGGAATTCAAGCACTGGGCTGAGTGGGAGAGAGCAAACGCAATACAAACTGCGCCCGGTCTTGCTGCCACTGCCTCTTCCCCTTTGTTGTGTGCTGCCACTGCGGTCCAGACCTCCAGCCAGGACACCTCCACATCTGCCTCTGCCTCTGCCTCTGCTACTTTGGGGCCTTCTCCTTCAGCCTCCCCTTCCCCGCCCCTTCCCCCGCCTCTTCGCCTGCACCTTCACACTCCTCGTCCCAACAACTGTCCATCTCGCAGGCGTTCGACCGCAGGCGGAAGTACGCCTCGAGTCACCCCCAAGCCCAAGCCTTAAACTGCCACATCTCCAAACTGCTGGCCCTGGAGATGTTGCCGTTTAGGCTTGTGGAGACGCAGGCCTTCCGCGACCTGATGGCGGCTGCCGCACCTCGCTATTCCGTCCCTAGCCGCCACTACTTTTCCCGGAGTGCCGTCCCCGCCCTGCACCAGCACGTGTCGCGTAACATCAGGCGGGCCCTGAGGTACGCAGTCAGCGCAAAGGTCCACTTGACCACCGACTCATGGACAAGCGCTTGCGGCCAGGGACGATACATTTCTCTGACGGCACACTGGGTGAATGTAGTGGAGGCGGGGACGGGGTCGCAAACAGAGACGGCCTACCTACCACCCCCGCCCAAGATTGCCAGCATGGGTTCTGATAAACCCCCCTCCTCCTCCTCCTCCTCCTCCTGTGCCTTAACATCTCCCTCAGCCGCTAGCTGGAAGCGTTGCAGCACTGGCGCGGGGAGACGTCAGCAGGCGGTGCTAAAGCTCATCAGCTTGGGCGACAGGAAGCACAGCGCCCCAGAGGTGAGGGACGCCATATTGCAGCAGACGGAGATGTGGCTGTCGCCGCTGCAGCTAGGACCAGGCATGGTCGTGTGCGATAACGGCCGTAACCTGGTGGCGGCTCTGGAGCTTGCCGAACTCAATCACGTACCATGCCTGGCCCACGTTTTTAATCTGGTAGTCCAAAAATTTCTGAAGACTTACCCCAACCTGGCAGAGCTACTGGTGAAAGTGCGGCGCTTGTGCGCTCACTTTCGGAAGTCAACTGTAGCTGCTGCTAGCTTAAAAAAACTCCAGCAACGCCTCCATTTGCCTGAACATCGGCTGTTGTGCGACCTGCCGACTCGCTGGAATTCCACCTATTCCATGTTGGCCAGGGTGTGTGAGCAGCAGAGAGCATTGATGGAGTACCAGATAATGAATCCACGCGTGCCTCCAACTCAGCTCCCTCAGTTTGCCAACCACGAGTGGCCATGGATGGCAGACATATGCGATGTACTGCGTATCTTTGAGGAGTCCACCAAGAAGGTCAGCAGCGAGGACGCTATAGTGAGCGTAACCATTCCGCTCCTAGGCGTCCTTAAAGAATCGCTCATCGCAATAAGGGAGAACGCATTGCACGCAGAGGAGACGGGGGTAGGAGGAGACGCAACGGAGCTACACAGTCAGACCACACTTTTGTCTGCTTCACGGTGGCAGTTGCAGGAGGAGGAGGATGAGGAGGAGGACGACGTGGAGGTGGCTGTGGAAGAGGAGGAGGATGCTGGCGGCGAGGGTAGCAGTCAGGCTGTGTGCGTCCCATTGGTTCAGCGCGGATGGGGCGGAGAGGAGGCGGAAGAGGAAGAGGAGGAAATGGCAAGTGATCCTTCTGGTGGGGGCAGTGACGTCATGCCTATTCAGAGTCTGGCACACATGGCTGACTTCATGCTGGGCTGCTTTTCCCGGGACACACGTGTTGTCCGGATAGTGGAGAACAAACTGTACTGGGTCTTCGCACTCCTGGACCCCCGGTATAAAGATAACGTCTCCTCTTTTATTCCGGTAGAGGAGAGGACGAATCGATTGCTGGAATACCAGAGGGAACTCGTGCAGAACATGATGGAGATTTTCCCACCCACCATCGCTGGCGGCAGAGAGGAGAGGGTCTCCCAGAGTCCCACAACATCCATCAGGCCCACAGCCACCAGGGGAACACTCTCCAAGGTGTGGGACACGTTCATGGCACCCCCTCGTGCAACTTCCATCACTGCGGGGCCCGCTATCAGCAGGAGGGACAAGTATCGGCGGATGTTGCGGGAGTACCTGGCAGACCGTAACCCTGTCCTCCCCGATCCCTCGGCGTCCTACACTTACTGGGTCTCCAAGTTGGACACGTGGCTGGAACTGTCCCTGTACGCCTTGGAGGTGCTTGCCTGCCCTGCCGCCAGCGTGCTATCAGAAAGGGTGTTCAGCGCAGCCGGGGGCATTATAACCGATAAGCGCAGCCGCCTGTCAACCGACAGTGCCGACAGGCTGACGCTAATCAAAATGAACAGCAAGTGGATTGACCCGGACTTTGCTTCTCCAACCGTGGAAAGCAGCCAAAAGTGAAGTGCCATCTGTATGAAGTGCCATTTCCTCCTCCACCTCCTCCTCCTTAACCGCCGTAGAATTGCTCCGTAAAAAAAATATATATATATTTATGGCTCTCCTCTTGGGCCTCCACATAATTTTTAAGAGGTCTCACCTCTTGGGCCTCCACATAATTTTTAAGAGGTCTCACCTCTTGGGCCTCCACAAAATCTTTAAGAGGTCTCACCTCTTGGGCCTGCACAAAATCTTTAAGAGGTCTCACCTCTTGGGCCTCCACATAATTTTTAAGAGGTCTCACCTCTTGGGCCTCCACATAATTTTTAACAGGTCTCACCTCTTGGGCCTCCACATAATTATACTATAAAATATTAGGCCTTATAATTGGCAACTGTACTGTGCGTTCTCTTGCAAAATTCTTTAAATACCTGGTGTTAATACCCACCGTCTGAAAAGTT